>APFE030024595.1:56114-69404 GCA_000404065.3 Pinus taeda
ACATGTGGATTGAAAGCTGACTTTCGAAGTATACCCTTAGCAGGCGGTTTGATTACTAAGTCGGGATTGGGTTTCTCGATCTGTAGTGGATTGGAACTAGACGGAGCTGAGGTTGATGGATTGGAATTAGAAGATTCGACTTCCTTTCCACCAAAAGGACTTTTACTCCCGTAATCTTGCGATCGTGTCGCAATCCTTACATGTGACATCATCATTATGGGTTCTTCCGAGGCATTAGAGGAAGAGCCTATCATTTTATTGTCTTGATTTGGAAAAGGATCCTTCAAAACAGTGGGTGTTTGCGAACCTTTGACGATTTTAGCAACCTCGGCACAATGCGAACAATCCCTTGTAAAGTGCTCCTCATCACAGATGAGACAAGGATATCGAGGTTTTCGTTTCTCATCAGTAGATTTAGGTTTCTCAGTTTTCTCCTTTGAGTTCTGCTTGTTCTTCTTCTTACCTTTCTTCTTGCCGTTAGATTTTGATTTGGTCGTGGAGTATTCTACGACATGAACATCGGCAGAAATTTCAGGTGAAGACTCTCCCTTAGGGGAATCTGGTAAAGTTATTATTGGAGAAGAATTCTTGGATGATTTCTTCTTACTTTTGGTATTAACAGTACCAATCATACCATCAGCAGCATGAGAACCTGAGGGAGGTGCAGCTATTTGATTTTGTTTCAGAAGGTCGGGGATTTTCTCATGCATCGTACCTGACTGCGTATAAACTAAGTCAAGGTACTGATCTTGAGAAATTACTTGCTCTTATGTAACTAACGCTGCCTTAGCGACATCTTCAGTTATTTTGGGTAATAATGATTTCACAAACCATTCTACCAAAATTTGGTCCGAGATAAAAACTTTCACTAAACGACGTCGACGTCGCCATTCATGAATATGATCTGAAATATAAGTGGACGTTGACTACTTTAACGAATTTAATAATTCCGTGCCATTGTTATATCAGACCGGCAATTGAAAATGAGTAAGGAAGGAAGTGGCTAACTGACTAAAATTATAAAAAGAGCCTCGTGGCAACTCAATGTACAACTTGGTTGCAAGGCCAATCAAAGTGCGTTGAAAAAGACAAAGTCGAATGGAATCATCTATAATGGAATTTGATGCACACCAGAGATGGTAAGTCATCACATGATTAGACGGATCTTCTCCTGGCTTCCCCTCAAACTTTGGTATATCACTGGGCAACTTATTCGGCATTGGAAGCTAAAACGGAAGATAATTGATTGGATCGTACGTAAGGCGTGACAAGTCAGGAAAATCCAAAGTTGCTATAAATGGTAACTGACGGTTTGGATTCCGAAAACTTGGGGTCATAAGACCAGCCCCAGGAGGAGGATATCCAGGATAGCTTGGTATCGGATTCGCATTTGGGATATTATATCCTCCTGGAAAACTAGGATTAACCGGACCATACTGGGGTTGTTGAGGTTGTTGATATGTATACCCAGGGTACGGTTGATATTGATAAGTCGGGTTCTGCACAGCGGGCCCGTATTGGTACTGCCCCTGATACGGTTGATAAGTAAAAACTGTGGTTGACTTGTAACAACCGTACTAGGCCCAGGTTGTCCTGCAGGAATAGAAACCAGAGTCTAGATTGTAGGTCCAGACTGGGGTAAAGAGGCCTGAGGAGTTGATACAGGAGTAGTAGAAACTGGAGCTGCTGATACTCCAGAAATAGGTGGAGTGGATTGAACAGAAGTCGTAGCAGTTGCAGCAGACGTTTGGGATGGAGTTCGTGGCGAACTAGGCCCAGGCTATTGAACTGCCCCAAGTGTAGCAGTTTGAGTAGTAGGCTGGACAGGTTGCTTGGGTGAACCAGAAACAAAAGACTGTCTAGATTGAGATGACAACTGCACACTGGGTTGCGGAGTCTGTTGATCCCACACCAAGTTCATTCCGGGGTATGGACCCATAACAGGTTGAGTGTAATATTGATAATTATATGGTACATTTCTGGGTCCGTGAACAAATGATGACCTGAAGGTGGTTGAAAACCTTGAGTTTGATATTGACCCTGAGGTTGGTACTGACCTTGGGGTTGGTACTGACCTTGAGGCTGGTATTGACCTTGAGGTGTATATTGATATTGAGGTTGACCTTGAGGTACATATTGGTACTGGGGTTGACCTTGAGGAAAATACTGTCCCGTAGGAACATACTGTCCTTGAGGTTGCCCCATAGGCGGTAATGGACTGCCTTGGGGTTGCCCCCCAGGCAGTATTAGAGTACCTTGCGGCTGCCCCCCAGACGGTATTGAACTACCTTGAGGTTGTGGATTAGGAGTAGTACCAGACATCATAAGAATCTCTTCAACACTTAACGGGTTAGTTCTGTTATGACCAGGAGATACGGCATAATCGATGGGTCGAGGAGAAGCTCCTGAAAACGTACCAGATACAGACTGATACCCAGGAGGAACAGAAGGACCACCATGTAAAAAAGTTTATGGCGTCTGAGTAAACAAGGATGTCTGTCTCGACATATTCAAGGGAGGATAATAACCTCTGGGTGTTGGATGGAAAGGAAATTGAGGTGGTGAAGACGCTAGACCTGGATTTTCTAAGAAATTGGTCAACGAAATATACCAAGCATCACCTCTAATGGGACTGAAGAAAATAGATTCACGCTCCCTAAGTTCAATAGTCGTTTGATTTTCAAGGATGCTTATACCTTCTTTCGGACTCTCACTTACAATTTCTTCAATGGAAATGAGTCCAAAAGGAAGATTCTCGGTAATAATATTTTCTACTCTAGGTGAACTAGGACCACTAGAAACAGGGGAAGCAAATCCTGAAGATGGAGTAGCAGCAATTTCAGTTTCAGGTTCAGAGATTTCAAGTTCTTCGGCTACCGAGCTAGTAGGAGTGATACTACCAGTAACCTCAGAAAATGAAATCGGTTCAGAAATATGTTTTGTTGCTTGCACTATATAATCAAGATGTACAATCAACGAAGACTCTCCGGCCTCTGGTGACCCAACCCTACTTTCACTAGGCGTGACAAGGGCATGCAACCCTTCCAGCTTACTTGGTGTAAATTCGAGAGGCTGCCCCGAAGTCGACAGGATTGTCTCGGTAATTCAGCCACGATTAATCTAATTAATTCACACGAAATCAAAGAAAAACACCTAAAGTCTCTAAAGAACCAAACAATTTGAAGCACATGCCTAACAAATCTAGGAGATCAAACCACACACAAACAGTATCTTTTCGTATTGAAAACACTAGTTGGTGATGAAATCCAACATCGTAGAGTTCAATACAGAAATGGCAGTTGGAACAGTTACCCCGACAACCTGCTTAATGAAACAGACTGGCACAAGTTTCTCCACTATAACCGTCTCGAGTGAAGATAACCCCCAGAGTCCAAGTGATTAGTCGACGTCTTGCTCAGGTAAGTGGGATCTTCCCTCCATCGTCACCTAGGAAGAACCTAAGATTCTGGTCACTAAGTCCCAACGGAAACAATATACCTGGGAACAGTCTACGATCCGATCGCATGCAAGGGCAGAGTAACAAGCTCAATCCCCTTGAAGGCTCCTTGACATAATCCAAGGTTTACCAACAAGTGACCCTAGGCTCCTTGATAATGGTTAATCCAAGGTTTACCGTTTTTAATACGTGAATATCTTCTATCGTTCCCAATGAGGAAGGATTGATTCCCACACTGGTTCGGATATGATCTCGTGCTTCTCCTTTAAGAGGAGCTTTCCAAAAGCATATATGTAACAATTGGATTTTCTTCCTACCGCAAGATCAACTACTTGTTTGTTTAAACTACCTTGGAGAGTTAATTACTCCCTACTCCAAGATACTAGCCTAAGCTATGTTGGTGAAAAGGGTCCTAGAAAATAAAATGATTGCTAGATTGATTTTAATTAAGCGTTAATTTTATTGTTTGTTCCTTAAGTCAATGGGTGCGGAGATGAAACTTTTTGGTATGAAGACTCGACTCCAAAACACTAAAAATGCACCTAAGATGATAACAATTCCTTTTCTTTTTCAATGAATATCTAGCTAAGGAAGATTCGAAAACGCAATGCTTAGCAAATCAATTCTTTCTCTTAACATACAATTGAAAGGAAACTTTTTTGTCTTTTCCAAAGAACTTCTTAAAAACGAGACTACTAATGACATTCACAGAAAATCCCTTTGCTTTTTAACAATCAACAACTACAAGAATAAGCAATTCCCTTAAGAGAGCTTTTAAGATTTCTAGAAAAACTCTAAAAAAACTATTGAAAACAAATTTTCAGCAAGCTTGTATAATTTCTACGAAAAACTCAAAACTATGATCTAATCTTGAGATCTAAACGAAAAATGGATTGAAAAGACACTTGAAATGTTCTTGAGGATGTTCAACTTAGTGTTTCAGCTAACTAAGGATCAATTTGTTCAACTCAACAAACTAATCAAAAACATCCAATTATATTTTAATAGAAAAAATGAAATTCAAAACTTTTAATCCAGTTCAATCAAAGTTTTGCAAAAGAGACAAATGGGATCTAGGTCTCTTCACGGATAGATTTCATAAGCCAGTCAAACTCAGCAAGAAAACCAGAGAGACCAGGGTGATCTAAGCCTCTAAGGCTTCGGATCTCTGAGCTACTACAAAGACCAAGCAAAAACCAATCCAATCAAATAAAACTTCTTAGAAAATCACTCCAAACAAGAATGCCAATGAAAACTAACTCAAAAGGAATTTTTGTCAAGACAAATGTAGGTTTGGGCATATACTAACAGCTATGGATAAAAACTAAACCTAACTGGGTAGATGGATTTTAGGTTTTTCAAATTTTTGACAGGGGTTCGCAGGCATCTAATAAAACCAGGTGCAATGCCGCTCTGTGTTACACTGTAACAGTGCGGATAGGTCCGCACTGTGACTAACTCAGAGGGTGTGGTCCTCTTCCAAAATTTCAAAAAATAAAAAAATCAGCCAAGATCTAACCAGTACCCAAACTCACACCAATCGAGGCAAAATCATAAACAAAAACTTAAGTTTCTCAAGTCAAAGCAAAGACAAATCAAAATCCAAACCAAACCTGTCCCTAGTGGAGTTGCCAATTTGTTGGCCAGATAAATTGTTCATGCAGACAAGACCGATCTCCCTAGTATCTAATGATATCTAGCAACAAAGAGCACAAGAAAACCTATTTTTCTCTAAACATGTTTCAATTCATTAATGAATACTGAGAAGTGTAAAAGACCCTACCTTGGTCCAACGCTTGTTTGAGGCAGTTTTATCCCAACAGCTTCAAGCAGTTCTCATTTAATAACCTGCATACACAAACAAGCACACATCAAAGCATACCTACATATAACAAAACATGTTCATTAGAATATCAAGAGTATTAAATAACATTAGGAGATGTTCATTGAGAAACCACTTGATTTTATTAACTTATGAACAAAAGAACTTTACTTCGCTTGATGTTGCACAAGTTCTTTCCAGGGTCCAGCAAGAGTCTCCTCTACTTTGACAAGCCTCACTCACTTCCCAAATGACATGAAAGGTATGTGATCTCTCCTCTCACAAGCTCAAAAAAGAAGCCTATTTTTCAACAACATTTACCCTCAAGAATCTTCAGCTTTCAACCTCCTCTACAACCAGCCCAATGCATGAATTATAGTGCAAATGGAGGAAGTTGCAGGTCCACCATTGAAGGGATAAGTTCCTCCTTCAATGGGATAAGCACCTCGTATCATGGAGTTAGCTCCCTTAGTTATGGAATGGATGAACCAAGGTGGAGTGGACTTGCCAGCGTAATATTCCTTCTAGAAGTGTCTAGAAGTGACCCAAGATGAGTTTTTAAGAATGAAATCACCCCTTTTTAACTTTTACAGGGGTTCGCACCTATTACTCAATATACAGAGCGGTCAGGTTCGCAGGAAACATGACCATTAGGTGCAGCACCGCAGGCAATACTAGGAGAAAGTCTGAAATCGGGATTTGAGATATTTTTAAGGTCTTTCTCCCATTTTCAAGGCTTGATATGAAGAGCTGAGGTTTAAGACTTGCAAAGGAGGTATGTATGAGTATTGATGGACTCACACAAACTGTAGAAAGTCATGGTCACAATTTTTTGTGTAACACTACCCCTGCAATCACTACTCCCCTTGACTCCATGCCTCTTATTTTCCTGTCCTATCTTTTCTCCCGCTTTGACATCAATGGAAAAGAGTGACTCCCCCTAACAATATGCCTGTTGTTTTGTACCTGGAACCTGTCTTTGCTCCCCCTGTCTATTTGGATAGATAGAAATCATTTCAATGTGAACTTGGGAGAATCCCAAGTTTCTATCGAAGATACTCAAATGTCTCACATAGTAAAGTTTTTGTGAAAATGTTAGCTATTTGCTCCTTTGTCCCAATATATTCCACCTTTATGTTCCTTTTTGTAACTTGCTCTCAAACAAAATGATATTTGATAGGAATGTGTTTTTTTAGTGCATGACAAGATTCTTGGAAATGCTTATGACACTAGTGTTGTCATAGAACATCAGAATAAGCTCATCAAAAGTCACCTACAGATCCCACAACATTTGTTTCATCCAGAGGATCTGAGTACAATAAGCTTTTGCTACTATGTATTCTACTACCTTTGTGGATAAGGAAACTTGAGACTGCTTCTTGCTCAACCATGATACAAGACCTAGGTATAAAGTTGCTTCACTAGTGCTTTTACAATCATCAACATTGCCTACCCAATGTGTTTTGTTAAGTTGTGATTCTCTTTATTGCAACAACATGTGATTCTTTTGGTGCTGCTTGGAAACATGCTACCTATCCAACCGCCTGCATCACATCTGGCGTGGAAGCTGTCACATAGACTTCCAATCGTTGATCTATACATCCTTTGGTTTGCATCCTTGGATAAGTCATATATGCTTAGTTTATGACAAGTCACCATTGGGGTGCTAACTGGTTTGCAATCTTCCATCTAAAACATTTTCAACATTTCTTTGATATACTTGGTTTGACAAATGAATATGCCATTTTCTTCCTGAGATATAGGAAGTCCCAAGAAGAAATTCAACTCACCAAGTAATGACATCTCAAATTCATTATGTATATCTGATGCAAACTTCTTGCTTAGCATGTCATCATCACTTCAAAAGATTAAATTGTCCACATATACTTAAATCATGGTCAAACTACTATGTTCAACCTTTAAATAAAGGTTGTTATCAACATTTCTTCTTTTAAACTCTTCTTTATGCAAGTACCTGTTAAGGCAGGCATACCAAGTACTAGGATCCTGTTTGAGACCATACAATTCCTTCTTCAACCTACAAATATATTATTTCTTATTAGTAAGCAGAAACCCTTCTAGTTGTTCTATATAGACCTCAAATTCCAATTCTTGATTCAGAAAGGTTGATATTACATCTTACTGATACACCTTGATCTTCCTCAAACATGCATAGGCAAAGAACATCCTGATGGCTTCCATCCTAGCAACGAGTGCAAATGTCTCTTTGAAATCTATTCCTTCGGCATGTGCATACCCTTTGCAAACTAATCTTGCTTTATTTATGGTGACCTATCCTAATTCAACCTTTTTTCTGAAGCCCATTTTGTACCAATGACATTTTTATTCTTTGGTCATGGAACCAATCCCCATGTGTCATTTTTCAATCAAATCCAATTCTTCATTCATAGGTGCAACCCAATTATGTTCATCATGACTAGCTTCTTCAAAGTTTCTAGGCTCATATGTGGCTAAGAGTGAAACATGGACTTATTCTGGCGTGTGTAGCTGTCGATTTCTTCTGGTTTCTATGCCTTCATTGATGTCCCCAATGATTTGGTCTGAAGGATGATTCTTTTGATGCCATTTCTTGGAAACCTTAGAAGGTGCTTGTTGTTCATTTCTAATCTCTTCATGGTTGGCAGTTGTTTCCTCATTCAATTGCATTTGATCCAGGGCTTCCTCTTTAATTTTTTCTAGTTCTACTTCTTGTGTCTATGATTCACTTGAATAAGATATTTCAACCTTTTCTCAACAAACATCATCAAATGTTACATTGATGCTTTCAACTATCAGGTTGAGTCTTTGATTATAACATTTGTATGCTTTACATTTGCATGAGTAACCAACAAAAATATTTCATCTACCCGAGAGTCAAATTTTCCAGTCTTCTAGTCTTCCCTTTTAATGTAGCATTTGCTTCCATTTGTTGGTCTTCCCTTCCATAGTTCATATAACATGATATCACAATTGCTTTTAAGCAATCCTTTGTTCAAAATGTACACTATGGTATCTACTACCTGAACCCAAAACTCAGTGTCCAATTTTGAATCATTCATCATCATTATGGCCATCTCTTCCATAGTCCTACTTTTAATTTTGACTAACCCATTTTTTGAGGTGTCCTGGTTGTTGAAAACTACCTTTTTATGCCATGTTCCTCGCAGAAGTGGTAAAATTCTTTTGATGTGAACTCACCTCCATTATCCAATCTTAGAAAATTGATCTTTAATTCAATTTCATTTTCAACCATTTCCTTGTATATTTTGAAGCATTCAAAATATTTTAGACTTCTTCTTCAGAAAGCTGAAAATTGTCATCCTAGTATAATCACCAATCATTAGCATGAAGTTTTTTTCACCATTCAGTCCCTTGGTCTTCATTGGTCCACATAAATCAATGTGTATCAACTCTAATGGTATTGACGTGGAGTGTTTCTTGGTCTTGAATTCAACTCTTGTTTGTTTCCCATGCCTACAATGTTTACACAAACATAGATCCATCTTAAATACAAATCTAACATAAGCCGAGAGGGATCCAATTTCTTCAGGTGCAAATTTTTTTATGAGAAAACATTGTTTACATGTTTTGTATAATTTTTTTTAATTTTTTTTAGATTTTTTTTAATTTGGCTGACATGAGTAAAATTTCAACTTTGATGACGGACGGAAAACGTTACACATCATACTGGATTGTAGAATGAACCTCTCGGCTCAATGAGGTGTTGGTTCGTTTTGAAATATATGGCATTTCTCTGACAACTTCCTTTTTATTGATTCTGACAAGGTTGCCAAAATTTATGTTTCCTATCCGTCTGTGCCAGAGCCAACTTCTCTTTCCAAGAAACAACATTTGTTAATAGTCGCATCCAACGTGTATATGTTGTTTAGAGTCCTAGTTGCAGTAGGCACCATCTTGTCATATTTTTCTCTCCTTATTTCACATTTCTTTGCGTCAAAGATCAGAGTGTGTCCCTGATCACACATTTGACTTACACTAACAAACTATGATTCATATTTTCAATTAGAAGCACATATTTTGTTGTAACATCTTTGCCTCCAAGCTTGACTATACCTGTTCCTATAACATTTGCAGATATTGTGCATCCTTTCCTTCTTTCAGAGAAATGCATTTGTTTCTGTCTCCAGTCATATGTGTTAAGTAGCCACTATCAACATACCACACATTCTTCTTACTTTGAGCTTTTAGGGCAAGTGCACAACCCTTTGTTTTCCTTTTCCACACTTTTGGAAGAGCATTTTCATTTTGTTGTGATTCCCTTGGGGGAGTGGTTAACCTGCAATATTTAGCCAAATATCCAAAGTTGTTGCATTTATGGCATTCAACTTCATTTCTTAAATATCCAAACCTCTTGTAGTTTTTCCTGTAATCCTCCTGAAAGTTTCTGGGATAATGATTCCTAAAATACCTTCCAAAGTTGCCTTTGTTCCTATAATATGCGTAGAAATTTACAACTTTATGTCCAAAGTTTCCACAAGAATAACAAACACCAAGAAAGATGGTTTGATACCTGAGATGGGAAGACCTTCTTCATGATACTATTCTCCAAGAGCCTTCTTACTGATTTTGTGTCTCTTAAACCTTATGTTCTGTTGAGAAGCCTCCTTCCTTCTTAATAGATCCTTTATTAGTATCTACATAAGTTTTTTGTCCATCTCCCTTTTTATTCATAGAGGAGCTTGAGCCTTTTATTAATGTTTCCTTGTAGCCCAATCCTATCTTGTCATTGTATGGCCTTTGACTGTTAATGAGCTCATCCAATGCTTTGGATTGTTTGTAAAATTTTGCTAGACATTTCTTCTTTGTGCTTCCTTTCATAGAGTGAATATTTCTACTTCTAGATCTTCCCTTGCCTTGTTGCTTTCTTCCATTTCTCTTCTGAGTGATTCTTCAATTTTTTTGGCTTCTTCCAACCGCAATTTAAGGCTCATGATGGTTTCATTTGATTATTCATTCTTCTTATTAATGCTTTGGCATGAATTTTTACTTTTTTTAGTTCGACTTCCATAGATTTGATGTTCCCCTTTCCACCTTCATATCATTTGTAACTCTAACCATTTCATTTTGAAATTTCGATCTCATCCATCTCTTCTTCATCATCTCCTTCTTCTTCAGGAGATTCCTTCCTATTGTCCCTAGCAATGAATAATACTCTTCTCATGTCATTCTCGTCACTGTTGTCACTTTCTTCTTCAGATGAGGATCTTTCTTCTTTAGAGAATTTTTTTTTCTTAAATCCCTTCCTTTTACCTTTCTTGTTGAATCTTCTCTGATTTTTATTTCCTTTCCTGGGTGCTTCTTCTTTGCCAGCGTTATTATGAGGACACTTTAGTAGCAAAATCACCAATCTCACCACAATTGAAACATATTAAGGGAAGCTTACCCTTGAATTTACCTATTCCTCTTTTCAATTTTCTCACAAATTTTTCGACTTTTTCATCTGAGTATTCATCATCACAACAACTGGAATTTGGCCTTGATTCTTGGTTATTTTTCCCGATCTTCTTGGATGTTGTGAATGTCGCTTCTCAGTTAGATGAAATTTCTTGTTCTTTTCTCATTTCATAACCTATAAGTATTCCATTCAATCAATCCATGCTAAGATTTTCTAAATCATCTCTTTCTTATAGCACAAAGACTTTAGCATTGAACCTCTTTGGAAGTGATCTTAGTATCTTTCGGACAACTACCTTGCTATCCATTGGTTCTCCTAGTCCTTGTATGTCATTCACTATTTCATCAACAAGGAGAAAGTAATTTGCAATGTTTTCCACTTTGTTTCATTTTCAGTTGCTCAAATTGACCTTGGTAGGTTTGGAGCTTGACCTCCTTTACCTTCTTGTCTCCTTCATGTATATTTTGAATCTTGCCCCAAATTTCTTTTGTTGATTTGCACTGCATCACTTTGACATATATAGAGTCTGAGAAACCATTTAAGAGGGTATTTTTAGCTTTACCATTGCTTTCATAAATCTTTCTATTGTCATCATCTGAAGGATGAGTCGAGGGTTCCATGTATTTTGTCAACACAACATTCTAAACTTCAATTCCTTGTGCTTAAAGATATGCCCTCATCCTTCTAGTCCAAAATGCATAGTTGTTCCCATTAAGCATAAGAATTCTCGACTTATTCCACTCCATGATCTCCTTCCATTTGTTAAACTTCTAGTGAAGGAACATGCTCTAATACCAATTGTTACAAATACTGAGAGGGGCGTGAATCAACATTTCTTATCAATTAGTAACTTATTAATCTTTTTAGAGCATTAATTAATCTTCAACATCAATTCAAAGCATAAACAAACAATAGACAATAGACACAAATTTTTAGTTGGAAACCCTTCTAGGAGAAAAACCACCAAACACTTCTCTAATAATTTATGAGTACATTAATGCTTCAACTCCAACTGAAAAGGGAAGCCCCAACTCCCTAGTAATCTAGAAAAACATTCAATTTTCCATCTCCAACTAGAAAGACACTCCAACAACCCTATTTTATTAGCAAATGCTAAAAGGGTGCTCCAACACCCTTGTAAGCTACAACTTTCCCTAACACAACCCTACCACCTTGAAGTGTTTTCAAGATCCAACCTGAAGGTGATTTTAATCACCTTCCTAGTACCACCCAACCATCCTGAAATTGATAATGAATTTGACACACTATCGTGGGCTCCCATACTAGAGACAATGTCCCACTTACAATGAATATACTTCTACAAATTAATGTGGGCTCCCGTACTAGGGACAATGACCCACTTAAAAATATCTACAACAAAACCTTTTCTACCTATAATACTCAAATCATGAAACCATTTTCCTAACAACAAAAACCTGACATGAATTGAAAAACAAGTGACTCCTTCAATGGAGATGTCCTGTAGCAATGATATATTTAATTGTGTAATGATGAAGTCTTGATTGTTGATGATAATATCCTTACTGCTATAAGGTACAAAAACATTTCAACTTCTTTCATCTAAGGAAAATGCCACTATATATTGTGCCTTAGTCCTTTCACATCAATGGTTGTCAAGTATATATATATATATATATATATATATATATATATTTATATATATATATATTTTATATAATTTATATATATATATATATATATATATATATATATATATATATATATATACTGCTGCAAGATAATGATGAGACTTAGTCACTGCTATCACTGTCTATGCTTCATATCATGAGATGTACAACACTATCTGCCACTTAGAAAATGATGATCGTTTAATATCTGGAGAGTGAATACTATTGAACAAATGAATTGTGGCTGAAACTTTCCACTATATCTGCTTCAATACAATTATATGCCTAGGATTTGCACAGGTCAGTTTAACAATGTCTTCAGGCATAAATATGAATTTAAACTTTTGTGTTCAACATTTGATGCACAGTCAACCACTCAAGGCAATGAATCTTTTACTAGTTTTGTGCATTGTAATTAGGGTAAATGTACCTCAAGGGATCTTAGATTGATCATTCAATGGGCCCCAGGTGTTGTATAGGTAAATCCCCTCTGCGGACAAAGGCGATCCCACTAGCCTAAACTGGGTCTAGCAACAATCAAACAACGCTAACACGTAGGTTCCTAATTGCAAAGAAAAGACCGATGATGAGGGCCTACCTCGAATCCAACGCTAGTATTCATAGAAGAGTCGTCGCTCCCGTTCTTTCGCTTCAGCTGGTCACAATCCTCATGATCCTCGTGAACAGACACCTACACATGCAAAGAACGAGACAAATACAAGCATAAAATCCAAGAAATGCAACTATGTATTAGTCAGAAATGATACAACTCAAACACCATTATAAAGACAATATGAGTGGAACCATAATGATAGTCGTCTATTATTATTGATAAACAAAAGAGAATACAACCAAGTTCTGACGCCAAATACTCCTTTGGCTGGGTGATCAGCAACACATGCCTTGCAAAGCTTGTAGGGGATGGGGAACAAGCCTCTCTCTCCTT
>APFE030024595.1:70061-85153 GCA_000404065.3 Pinus taeda
GAGGCCAATGATGAAAACCTCACGTCGAACACGAAGAACCTGCCATTGAGGCATGCAGGCTCCAAGGTACCTGAAGGGAGTCTCTAAGTCAACTTCCTGAATGATGAGCTGAAGTCGACAGGAAGTGACCTTGATTGAAGGTGGGCCATAATGTTTCCCACATCATCGACACGAGACAAAGAAGGATAAAAATGTTTTGTGTGAGGTATCAGAGGGAGGTTAAGTATTCTGCAGAGGTCAACTTCTCTTGAACATATCGAAGGCACAATAGTGGACTTGGCAGTATTTGACATCAAATGATCAGGGGCCACGGTGACAAGACGATGAGCAGATGAATGGTCAAACAGGATAACCCAAACCCACGGAGGCAAGTGTAAAACAAGATGAAATGTCCACACCCAGACACGAATGCAGACAAGTGCCAAGTTCAAGAGCGACATACTGTCGACACAACAATAATTGTGGTTCCTTTATTCCCCACCATTTCTGGCGAGTACCCCGGTTATTTTTGGATGACAAGCTTGACGGGGATAACATATGCTTGGCAGGTGTCATTTCGACGAAATCTGATGTCATTTAGTTTTAACGAGTATGATAAAGGAAGAACTCGACATATTTTCATGTTTAGAGAATTTGAAAAGACAACGGAAAAGTAAACTCCGGGGGTGTCCTTTTTCCTAAAGTTGTGCCTCCCGAGCCCGAAAAAGTATAAAACAATGCTCGAAAGAACCGCCCGATCATTGCGACCGAGGAGTACTTTTCATAAGTAGTGATTTCGATCTGAAAAAAGTAAAAAAGCGATCAAAACCGCGTCACTTCGTGACTGTTAATGAACCGGAAGCGACAAGGGTCCGACAATCTTTTCATTTTTAAACGGTCGGAAAAGGGTTTAAAGACGACCGCCTCTCATTTCCATTTAATGAGTCGAGAGGACCAACTCGGCATTCTTTTCACGTTTAGAGAGTCATAAAAGAGCAAAAGATGACTCCAAAGTGACTTTTTCGTGTATTTACCGAGTCTGAAAAAGTATAAAATACAACTCGTTTCACCGCCAAAGCTGCACAAACACCTGTCGCTGCACAAGAAACGGGCGTAAAATCCATTTTCGACACAAATATTCATAAAATAACTCTTAAAAACCTATTTAGGGGCCAAAAAGTTATAAAAAGGTGAAAATGGTAAATAAAAAAATTACTTTTCACTTTTTACCTTTTGAGAGCGACATTAGGGCTTTTGGAGTGCGATCTCAGTTGGCGATTGCGACAAATCTAGTGGACCATTCAAAGCGCCGTCAGTGTCAGGTAAGAGGTCTTGTCTTTTGCTCCATTTCCATCCATTTAAAATTTGTTTTAAATTGCTTTTTCATCCTCTATAGGGAGGATTTCAAATTTAAGGGTTGCGCCCATTGGCACGGGTTCCGGGCACGGACCCGCACCAATGGGGCAACTTTCCCAAAGGGCACGCGCCCATGGGCGCGACTATTTTAGAAACAGTCGCGCCAACAGCCGCGCGGGTTTTTGGCCAATTTTAAACAAATCTAAACCAATTTCCCTTCAATTTCAAGTTATTCAAATATCTAATTCATTGTTTTGGGCTTGTGTTTGCAGGGAAATACATAAAAATGGTAATCGTGTGGAAAGAACGAGAACATGACCAAGTAGACACATTGGCCTTGGAATATGAGGACTGCATGGAGGCACTTAGAGCATGCGGGCTCAAGAAATTTTTCCTATTGTCTTATTTGCGAGCTCAGCCATAGCTTTTACAGTATTTGGTCAACTTGTGGGACGTACAGGAACAGGTGTTCTGAATACGGGACCAAGTACTGGAGTTAGACGTATCTGATATCTACTTCCTCTCTGGATTGTCACGACGGGGGTCGGTACCTCGACTGACCGGTAACAGGCCATCTGGAGAAAAGATGGAGGAGGTGAAGGCCCGAGTTTTCCCAGGTGCAAGATATGGGCAGGGCAGCTCGAAGGTGGATATCCCCACCATCCCGGACTTGACACTCAGAGCATTGTTGTTTACCATCACACAAGCTGCAGGGGCACAGGCGCCCCACAAGCTACAAAGAACCATCTGATCCTAGCGACAGAGTGCCTTAGTCCGACAGTCTTCAACTGGGCGTCAGCAGTGACAACCAGTATGAAAAGGCAGCTGACCAAAGCCAAGCAGGGCAAGCTGCAGTAGTTTGGATATGGCTCCATATTGGTGACGTTCTTCTTGGAACGCGTGCCAAGCTTCCAGGGCCAAGGGGCCTTTGTTCCTGACCCAGTACCTCGAGAGCCGAGGATGGCTCGATGGGCGGTACTGATGCCGAGGGGTGGTGGCGGTCAGCAGATGTCTTTCAGACCTGAGTTTTTCGGGTGGCTTCCCCGCCAACTGATTGTGGTGGAGGACTGGCCGTATGCGGGGACAGACTTCACCGGAGACCCTGACCTTCCCCTGCTGGAGGGAGAGGAATGGGACGAGGAGATTGGTATGACCTCATTTTTTGATTTTGTGTTTTTATGATTTTTTTTTTTTTGTTATTACATGCTTGTCCTAATGACCTTTATATGCATATGCAGATGTCAGCCCAGAGCGTCTGGCTGGCATGTCTCCTATTGCTAGGAGACACCCAGTAGCAGCAGCAGCAGGAGCGGATCCTCAGGAGGAGGGCGGTGACATAGGAGAGCTTATTTAGAACCTCGAGGCTATCACTCGAGGGATTCCAGATTATGCTCGGCTAGCGGATGTCCCGCTAGCATACCAGAGGCACACAGTGGGGGTGCCAACTCGCATCCACCGACTCCTGAGACGTTTAGTGCGAGCAGTGACATGCTACCATGAGCACCACCGAGACTAGATATCTAGGCTTTTCTTTTCCATGCATATTTTTTGAGAGACATGTTGTCTCCGGATGTATTCAGACAAACATGTATTATTTTTTGATGATGCACGGGGTGCAAACATTTTGGGAGCTGTTTAATACTATATATATATATTATATTATATATTTATATATACGTGTTTTTTGGCTTATTGTACTTTTTGCTTCTTTGTTTTATGTGACTACGTTGCTGCCTCTCCAACACATAATTACTAATGCATAGTTAACGTATTAAGTGTCTTGGAATATGTTGATAAGTAATGAAATCAAAATCCATTTCTAATAACTTAACACGTAAATACAACCTTAAAATCCGATGATCTCTAACGGAATAACGCCCATTGAGTTGGTGGACGACAAGCTGAGAGTCCAAGTTCACAACCAATGTTTGAATGCTGAGGTTAATCGCCTCAGCTAATAATTCAATCACGGCACTATATTCAGCGACATTGTTCGTTGTATAACCTAGGCAAACCCCTTGAATGTCTACTAACTCACCACAAGGATCGTAGATCACCCATGCCGCAGATGACAAGTTGCGTGTACTGCGGGAGGCACCATCAGCGAAACCAATGTAAGGAAATCCAGACATCTGTCCAAGAAGAAAAAAGACACAATAAGCGGCAATCACGCCGACACACCAAGACAAAAATATGAAAACATGCACACACAACACACTTGCTGAAAGCACACGTATGTACAAAAATAAAGTGCACGCATGATACTTGGTTTAAGTTAAGCCCATTTCGGGACTTGCCCCATCGCACTGTTGCGTAACTGGCCTAGATAATGTAGGCGTCGTCTTGGCCTGTTGTATAAGATGATCAACGGCACCGATGATCTACCCATGCCCCCCGGCCAAGCGAGAGTTACAAGCTAGAGGATCAATGCCCCCTTGTGTAGAGGGACCGAGGGTCACAGTAGTGTGCAATGAGGAATCATAACGAGTAGAAACCAAACCGAGCGAAGCAAGGTTCGGAGGTGGGAGTGAAAAGACACCCATGAGGGCGGGATCTTTGAAGAGCCAGGCTCCCACACTCTCGAAAGGGATGGAGGTATGCTCTACGAAAGGCACATTGCCTTCAAAGAAGAAGCGAAGAAGGAGAGTTGGTCTACCGTGACAATTTTCCCCTGGTGAGGGAAACTAATGACACGAAAGAGGGACGAAGCCACGGCACGCATGGCATATGTCCAACTCTGGCCCAGAAGGAGGTTGTCAGTAAGATTTGCGTCAACGACCTCAACTTCTACTTCAACAGTTTTCCCTTCCAAAGTGATTGGAAATCGTTGAAGGATACCATAGGGATGAGATTCTCTCCCATCAAAGGCTTCCAGCGTCGTGGGAATCTGGCTCAAAGTCGGAGACCTGATTGCTTTCCAACAAGCAACAGACATGATGCAAGTTGACGCGCTTTCATTAATAACCGTACGATGGATCGTTTTCAAATTGATGATGACTTGTATGAGGAAGGCGATCTGATGAGGTAGCCTTGGGACATGGCTCTCGAGATCATAGGTGATTAAATCCGAATCTGTCGGGTCGATGCCACCGATGGCCGATAGCATGGACTTCCTCTAAGGGGGGCAACTCTGGAGAACTTCTAAAGCGGACATAGTCGACGGAGCCTGCGTTAAGTCCTCAACTATGCTATAGTGCTAGGCAGCACGAGCATTTGGGTTGTAAGATGATCTCTGGAGTACTCCTTTGGGAGGGGTCGGATGGGCGTCTCAGTACTAGGTCTCTCGATGTGGAGCAGACCAGAACTGGACGGAGGAGCGCTTGAGGGGACCTCAGGCTCCTTCCCGGCAGATGACGGATATTCCTTTGTTCGAGTCGTTACATGAACGGGAATGGTTCTAGCCATGAACACTTGGGAACCAAAGGGAGAAGAAGACGAAGATGGATCGGCCACCATTTGAGTCTGTTGAGAGGGGAAAGGTTCTTTCAGAACCGCATGAATCCCAGGAGCGCCTTTCAACAAACGACTAACCTCGGACCGCCTTGGGCAGTCTTTAGTATAGTGATCCTCATCACAGATAAGACAAGGATACTTTGGTTTATGCTTGGCTCCTTCCTCGGGTGGAGGTTTGGAGGAGTCTTGTTTGGGTTGCTCAGACTTATTCTTCGCTTTCCCCTTTTTCTTTCCTTTCGAGGCCTTGTTCGCCATGGTGGAATGAACGACGTTAACCTCGAAAGTACTTCCAGAATTAGAACCACCCTTAGAAGTGTTTTCGTTAGAAGCATTCGATTTTTGCTTCCCAGGGTTCGAGGATGATTTCTTCGACGACGGATTTACAGAGTCAATAACCCCATCAACAGATGGCTTTGGTGGAGCTTTGGATGTACCGGGTCTCAGGGCATCAGGCAAATACTCATATAAAGTACCTGACTGAGAATAAACTAAGTCAAGGTACTGGGCGCGCGCGATAGCTTGTTCTTCAGTCACACAGGCTCCCATAGCAATGTCCCGTGTGATCTTAGGGACAAAGGAAGTCGTGAACCAATCGGTGAGGAGTTGCTCAGGAATCCAGAACCTGATCAACCGACGACGCCGTCTCCATTCATGTATATGATAAGAGATGTGCATCGTCGTGTCCTGCTTGAGAGACGTAAGGAGATGCGTTCCCGTCTCATAGCGAATGGGTAACTGAAAATGAGTGAGGAATGCTATTGCCAATGAATTGAAATCTTGAAAAGGTGCATGAGTCAATTCAATGTACCATTTAGCAGTGGAGCTGGTGAGGGTCCTTTGGAACAGGCGGAGCCGGATCAAATTGTCAAGCCATGAATTCGACGAACACCAAAGGTGATAAGTCATTACATGGGCTTGAGGATCTTTTCCAGCTTTGCCGTCAAACTTGGGACAATCGTCGGGTATCTTGGTTGGAACCGGTGACCATTATGGATTATGAAAGATAGGATCATTGGTTAATTTAGACACATCGGGCAGTTCCAACGTTGCTAAGAATGGTAGCTGAGGGTTGAAGGATATCTGCGGTTGCAGATATGAGGTAGGGCCAGAGTTCCACCCAGTTGCTGGTTACCCCCATTGACCTTGTTCGGACGGCCCAGGTCCAAAAGGACCCTGTCTGTAGGGACTCTGTCCATAAGGGTTATATCCATAACCAAACGGTTGATTCTGGATCTGCCCCCCAATGCTCCATTGGTTACCATACTGACCTGCAGGAGCAACATTTGGTTGCTGGTAATTTTGATAAGGAGCGACCTGCGGCTGTTGGTAATTTTGATACGGGGCAAACTGAGTTTGCCCCTGGGGTTGCTGGTATCCAAACAGTTGCTGGGCTCCTACTAAGCCTGGGGACCAGGCTGCGCTTGGTAAGAAGGTTGGGATTGAAACCCAGTTTGCGGCTGGAGACCAGTTTGGGTCTGGGGCTGAAAACCGGTTTGAGCTTGGGAAGCAGGGACCATCTGCATGCCCGGTTGAGAAGGCCCAAAGAGATGTCCTTAGGAAGACTAGTGTTGGGCGATCTGGCCGGAAGGTTGCCCTGGTTGATTTTGGGACGGACCTACTTGCCCAGAAGGTTGAGCTTGTTGGGTGTTAGGTTGTCCTTGTGCAACCAAGGGTTGTCCTTGCAGACCAGATGGCTGACTAGGCTGAGCAGTGGGCTGGCCTTGCTGCATGTAATGCTGACCACCATGCCCAAAAGGGTACTCTTGCTGGATTCCAGGTTGTCCTTGTTGCACGTAAGGTTGTCCTGGATTCCCGTAGGGTTGACCCGAAGGGTATCCCTGCTGGACTCCAGGTTGTCCTTTTTGAGCATAAGGTTGTCTAGGGTTTCTAGAAGGTTGCCCAAGATAGGTAAATGACAGACCACCATAGGCCCAAGGTTGTCCCTGGGAGGGTTGTCCTTGCGAGCCTCCAGGTTGCCCTAGATAGGTTTGGCCATAATACTGCTGCCCATAATTAGGCTGTGTGTAGGATGGTTGACCTTGGTATGATGGTCCTTGGTGTGGCTGCCCTTGATCCGGACGGAATTGGCCACCACCATAACCAGTGGTACCCCAAGCGACATTCAATGGAACTGAAACCTCAACAGCGGGTTCAGCTGGCAAGGAAGTATACAAATGATGACCGATAGGGTCATAATAAGGGCCTTGCGCGCCTGAATTCTGGACAGCATGCAAATATTGAGAATATGCCCCCCCTGCTGGAATGGCACCAGAAGAATGTAGGGCACTAACAACTCTGGTTGTATGTGCCGATTGACCACTATGTACTGGACCACGGGACAGGCCAGCAATAGTAGTTACAATCGAAGATGCCGTAACGACACTAACAACCGGAGTTGAAGATGCGACACAAATGGTCGGATTGGTCGGAACTGACGTGACAATGGTATTGTGAACTTGCGAAACAAAAGATCCCATAGTGGGAATAATGTTATGATCCCACATGGTACCTGAAGAGGAGTTCCTAGAGCCCATGGCATCCCTCAAAGCTCTATAGCGCGTAGGCACTGTAATACCGAGAGGGGTAACAGTGTAGGGCGTAGATATGACTGGGGATGTGGCCGGGATAGGAGTCTCGATACTTGACACAACAGGTGTTTCACTCGCTACAGGAGATGTGTCCTCCATATCAGAGGAAGCCATCGGGGTCAAAACACCAGTAGGAGTAGAGGGGAAATCCTCTTCGTAAGGTTCCCAAACAGGGTTCCAAAACAGTTCGTGAAGCTCGTCTTCTGGGGCACGAGAACTCAACGGTTGGACACTTGGAATAATAGGAAAAGTGTCACCACAAACCGGTGTCTCAGGAGCAGCAGAAGAAGGAGACCCTTGGTCACTAGGGACGGGAGACGGGATCGATGGATCCGCCGGGACGATCGAATTCAAAAAATCCTAGACAAGCTAACGAAGAAAGACCCTACTCAAAACTAATGCAAACAAGATCTAACAAGGTAAATGTGATCGTGGTCGAATAAATTTTAAGACATTAGGACACAACTTGACCTTTTCATTTTTTAAGAGTTGAGAAAAGGACAAAAAGATGACTCTAGTCGCCTTCGAATATTTAGTGAGCCCGAAGTGACAAATGCTCAAGTGAGCCTTTTCTTTTAAGGAGTCCGAAAAGGATCAAAAAATGACTACTCTGGAGAAACTAGGCAAGGGGTTTACCAGACAATCCGTAAAACTGCATATACACCTTAGCAATCATATGAAAACCAAGGACTTTCCGTACGGTAGTCAATCTTCCCGAATGTTGTGTTCAATGCGTTATGGGCTGTAAAGCAGTAGACACGGCTTCCTGTGGATCAAGGATGATAACCTAGTGGAGTCTCCCCATATATACTCGATGGTACGTGGGAGCACAAGTCCGTACTAGACCACAGTTGAGTCACAAAAGGAGGAATCACCCAACCTTAAGTGAAAACAAAAGTGACTAGGTTTAACGACGCTGGAGCACGTCTCTAGCCTAGACCTCTAGAATGTGAGCGTTATGTTCCAATGTGTTTTTAGGTTTATTCGATTTATTTTAAAGTTGATCTTGAGTTAAGTTTTGGTTTTCAAGTCCTAGCGTATGTAATCTCTCAAAATTCCCTAAATGCAATCTATATGCCAAAACATGTCATTTCATTCGATGAATGCTAATTACGAGAGAGTCGAAGAGCTTTCATGCAAACGAAACGATCACAAAACAACAAAAAGCTTCCCTAATGCAGCTAATGCAAATCAATAAACTTTTCTTTAAGATCACTCAATCGCTAATTGAAATGAAAAGTTCTAATCTTCATTAACTAATTCAAAGCAAAAGAGATTTTTCTTTTCGATAATGGAAAAATGCACTAAAGAACTTTTGAGAAATAACACAAACAAATTCTATCCAATACAAACACGTTCAGTTCCTTAAATCACAAATCAAACATCCAAAGAACCAAAAAGATTCCAAAGACAACAATGAGCCGTGTGATCTAGGCTTAAAGTGAGACGAAGCGGAATTCAAGTGAAGACAAAGCAAATCACCCAAATAACGCAACAAAATGATTCACAACTACCAAACAAGTGTAAGGGAGCAAACAAAAGAGTCGACTCGACCACAAAAAGATCAAAACACCTGAGGAAGGCTCGATTCACAAGGCCACTAGATGCCCTAGGGCTAGAAATGCGAAATCGATAGAAAAAAGCAAACACCCAAAGGGTGATGATCAAAGTCAGTCAAACCACACTCCAACACACTTAAGTAGTCTAAAAAGAGTACTTAGGACAAAACCCAAGCTCGAAAAGTTCACAACCAAGCAAACTTCAAAAGTTTACAGGCCTGGCGCAACTGTCAGACTGCAAAAGGCGCCTTTCAGGAATTGGCACGGGTTGTAAATGTGCAACTTGATTGGCGCGACTTTCACGCTATAAACTAGCGCCAGCCGAGTTTGCTATGGAAAAATAAAAACAAAAGAGCCAAGGCCAAACCAACAATACCTAAGTACACCAAAAGGCAAAAAGCAACACAGGCATTCAACCTAGAAAGCTAAATAAGCAGGAGAAACCAAGGAAATAACCAAGAAACAAGGCAAGTTCCAAGCCGTTCAGTTTGTAAACCAAACTGGAGATGGACTGAAGTAGCGTTGATCTACTTCACTAATGCAAAGCAATAGCATTTCGAAGGCTATCTGGCCAGACTTCAGGCTCCGTCTAAAGTTTACAAATCAAACAACAAGACAAGATAAACAAACAAGGCAAAATCCAACTCCCCAGTGGAGTCGCCAAATTGTTGTATAGGTAAATCCCCTTTGCGGACAGAGGCAATCCCACTAGCCTAAACGGGGTCTAGCAACAATCAAACAACGCTAACACGTAGGTTCCTAATTGCAAAGAAAAGACCGATGATGAGGGCCTACCTCGAATCCAACACTAGTATTCGTAGAAGAGTCGTCGCTCCCGTTCTTTCGCTTCAGCTGGTCACAATCCTCACGATCCTCGTGAACAGACACCTACAAATGCAAAGAACAAGACAAATACAAGCATAAAATCCAAGAAATGCAACTATGTTTCAGTCAGAAAGGATACAACTCAAACACCATTATAAAGACAATATGAGTGGAACCATAATGATAGTCATTTATTATTATTGATAAACAAAAGAGAATACAACCAAGTTCTGACGTCAAATCCTCCTTTGGTTGGGTGATCAGCAACACATGCCTTGTAAAGCTTGTAGGGGATGGGGAACAAGCCTCTCTCTCCTTGGTTACTTGGACATGGATCTCCTCCTTAAAGATGTAGCCTTATGGGGATGAACAAGGCCTCTTGTAGCATGAGCTTAGCAATTCTCAGATTTTGGGACTTAGATTTTGGAGCTTGAAGAGTAGAATTACTAACTAGCTTGTCAAAGGCAAAGAGACAAGCTTATATAGAGGGAGGAGAAATAGATAAGATCATCCACAAGATTCATGGGATTGTCCTTATAATTAAGAAGCTTCCATGAGAGGTGGATAACTACTTCCCTCCTTGGGAGATTCGAAGCCCAACTGAACTAACTCAAACTGGAATCAGTTCATGAATAGGTTAGAAGGAACCTTCGAAAGTTTGTTTGTTAAAAACTTTACCCAACTGGGTTGGCGCTAGTGCAACTCTGATACAGAGCGCCAGCTGGCGCGCCCTCTTTGGAGGATCTCCCCCATTGGCACGAGTGATACACTGTGGAACAACGCCAATGGAAAAAGGGCTATATTTATGGGTATTTTGCAGAAGGTGTCTTCAGGGCATATGAAGTATATACTCAAGGGGATACAATGCAGGTGCTTTCAGGTTATGTCACTTCTCACAGGTCCCGGAATAAGTCCTCCAATGTGCAAGAGAAGGGGTAACAGGGACGGTGACCAAATACTGTGTAACACCAGGAATAAAGGTTGGACAAAGTCTCGTTATTCAAATTTTTGATACAGAAATAATTGCTCAACTTTTGGTGTTATTCTTTAAATAAGCCAAGGCTGAAAACCCTTCAACGAGGCCTCAAAGATCAATGCACAATACAAGTCACAACCAACTTTTGGAATTTTTATCATATATTGTCCTATCAATAGACCTTAGTCTTTTTAAGGAATGACAACCCTATATCACTTCATTGTTCTGATGAACTGTGAAAAGAGACAAAATCCTTCATGCGTTGAGATAATTCCTTCACAAGATGTAAATTTAGGTCCAAAGGGGTTGATATGACTAGGTTGACTTCTTTTCTGGTCTTGGTGCCTACTCAAACCACAAAGAATAAGCCCTGTGCTCAGAACATAGGCCTAGAAGTGATTATAATGGAAGTCATAGGACTTAAACTATTGAGATATCACAAATAGATCTTTAGAATAGGCAATATGTGTGCCAATAAGGGCTATTGCAAAGCTTGATACTTCAAATAATGCTATTAGGCTTGCAACAAGAATTAATGTTGTTCAAGAATTGAAGAGAAACCTTGTTGAATCGTTACAGAGATAAGCTTTGTACATCAGACTTTGATGCCCTAGAGACGGTCGATACCTGTTAAGAGAGATGACAAACGAAACCCAACGAATCCCTCAAACAAAGCCAAAACAAAAAACAAACCCAAGCCTCTTGTCTGATCTGCCTTTTCTCCTTAGGGCCGAGTATAATTGCAGAGCTTCATCACAAAGATGTCCAATAAAAAATGCTTGCATGAGGAGGGCTAATCAAAGCCTTTAAATAGTTTATCTCCTGGATTGAAAGGGGCTTCCAATAGGTGAGCCATTGGAGGGATTTTAGAGTTTGCACCATAAATCAAATTTAAATTTGGCTTGAGCCAAAATTTGGAACCCAAAACCCTTTTTGAATTTTGATTTTTAAAATAAATTTGAAAACCTTCCAAAAATAAGCTTGTGCCATGAATAAGATTATTTTGATCTTTTGGTGAAGAGCCTTATCGCTTGAACCTGTGCCTTGGCCAAAGAGACACCGCCGCATCATCACCTTTTGGGGTTTATGCCCACAAGTTGGGGGCTTCATCTTCAAACAAGCATAACTCCCAAAATGTGAAGGCTCTAGTTGCTTGCCACAAACTACCAAAATCAAATCAATAAAGATGATTTAACAAAGATGGTTTGGACATGAAAAAACCATGCTTTGTGATGTCATTTTAGTCAATAAAAGGCGAGACATTTTCTGGTGCTACTTAGGTTGACATCAATAACAACCACATATCAACAATTCTTTTTTTTGCTTGAGCAAGAGTCGTAACTTCGTTATCATTAAACTGGAAAGATATTTACATAGAATACAACCATCCACATGGATCCATGGACCAAGCAAAAACTACTTTCTAAAAACCAATGGCCTCGAGTTAAGGGTGAAAACTTCGATCCCTACCCCACAAAACAGTACAACCCTCAAAAGCAAACATTACCAAGGCCCCATATTCTACCCACCAAATCATAATGGGGGACTAACATTGGTACTAATGAAATACCTAACATCCTCTAAGTGGAAATCGACTTTGAAGCCTTTAATCTCCACCGTCAGAACTCCTTGCTCGATCCAACGGTAGAGGAGGACATTATTGTGCCAAGACTCCCGCCAATTAACAGTATGGACCCACCGACATGCACGCAGGTTCCTAACCGTAGATCCTCCCAACTTGATCCAACGGTTGAGGAAGATATCGTAATGCTTAAAAGTCCATCGCTTAACTTTATGGACCCATTGACATGCACGATGAATCTTAGCCGTTGATTTGTCGTGTTGGATCCGATGGCCGAGGATCATATTGCACGAGTCAAAAGCACCACTAGTTAGCATGCGATAAGGGCAGTATTCATACCCACCCCTCTGCCACGTGTAGCATGTTGAGTGGGATCGCTCCCAAATCTTAAAAACCACTTCCAGTCTGAGAGGCTCCCGATACACCGAAAACCACTCTGCGCGCTGAATTGCGTCCCTGTGCAGAGAATCAGGAATATTCTGGTACCACGAGAGCCCGGATTTCGGCAACTCATGCCATCTCCTTTGCACCCATTTGTGAGACCATGTAAAGTAAAACCCTGTTGTGGAGGTAAATCCCCTCTGCGGACAGAGGCGATCCCTACTAGCCCAAATGGGGTCTAGCAGCAATCAAACAATGCTATCACGTAGGTTCTTAATTGCAAATCAAAGACCAATGATGAGGGCCTACCTGGATTCCAACGCTAGTACTTGTAGAAGAGTCGACGCTCCCGTTCCTTTGCTCCGGCTGGTCATGATCCCCACGATCCTCGTGAATGGACACATGCACATGCAAAGAACGACACAAACACAAGCATAAAATCCAATAGATGCAACTATATATCAGTCAGAAAGGATATAAACTCAATCATCATAACAAAAGACAATAAGAGTGAACCATAATTGATAGTCGTCTATTATTGATAAAAAAGAAGAATACAACCATAGTTCTTCGACGTTCAAATCCTCCCTTTTTGGGTTGGTGATCAAGCAGCACATTGCCCTTGCAAAGCTTTGTTGGAATGGGGAACAAAGCCTTCTCTTGCCTTGGTTTACTTGGACAAGAAATTCTCCCATCACTTTAGGATTTAATTAAGAACCTTATGGGAATGAAGAAGGCTTCTTGCAGCATGAACTTAGCAATTCTCAAACTTTGGGACTTCAAAACTAGAACTAGAACTAGCTTGTCAAAGGCAAAAGGACAAGATTTTATAGATAGAGGGGAAGGAGTTAGGATCATCCACAATATTCATGGGATTGTCTTTATCACTAAGAAGCTTCCATGAGAAGGTGGCAAACAAATTCCCTTCTATGGAGATTCGAATCCAAACTAAAACAACTCAAGATGGATTCAGTTTAGGAGTGGGTTAGGAAGAACCTTCAGATGTTGGTTTGTTAAAAACACTACCCATTTTGGTTGGCGCAAGTGCGACTCTGAGATAAAGCGCCAGCTGGCGCGCCCTCTTTGGAGGATTTCCCTCATTGGCGCGAGTGATACACAGTGAAACCACGCCAATGGAAAAAGGGTTGTTTTTATGGGATTTTTGCAGAAGATGTCTTCAGGGCATATGAAGTTCATACTCAGGGGAATACAATGCAAGTGTTTCCAGGTCATGTCACTTCTCACAGGTCCCGGAATGAGTCCTCCAAGGTGCGGGAAAAGGGGTAACAGGGATGGTGAAAAATTGTTGTGTAACAAACCCTATCCCTCTGGCCAACTACCCAGGCAGTAGAATCTGCCGAGCAACCCAAGAAAGAACAAAAAGAGGAAAAATTGCAACTCATAACGAGACCAAATTAACTGGACAGAGCCTCCATGGCTTTGTTATGATACACCATCATATCTTCATTTGCTTCGCAGTCACACTGTTCCTTGAGTCCGTTCTAAGACAACCCTTGCCAACCCATCACAACCCTGTTAATGGTAAATTTCACTCCTTGATTAGCCAGTAAATCCGCCATTTTGTTGGCCTTCCTTCGCACATGGTTAAAACTTACCATGCGTAGGCCCCTGAGGTGGAGTTGGATCCGTTGAAAGACCTGGATCAACCTCCAGTGTTTTGAAACCTTCTCCAGCTCTGAGCCCCAACTAATTCTTTTGACTGTGTTAATGGTTAACTCAAAGTCAGCTTTGATAATCACATTTTTCCGATTATCCTGCACCGAGAGTTCTAAGCACTGCTCCATAGCCATAGATTCTACCATGTTATTAGTGGCTCTGCCTAAATGGCCATGGAATATGGAAAGGATATTTCCGGTTTCATCCCTTAACACCCCTCCAAAGCCAGTTGTGCCGAGGTTACCTTTTGAGGCCCCATCAATGTTATGTTTTAGAAAGCCCTAAGGGGGAGGATGTCAGTAGTCCTGCTCAGTTTCCATTATCATAACCTTTCTGTTCAAGCCTTGCGGAATAAGCCCCTGCATGCCCAATTGTCTTAGAATCCTCATATCAACATCTGAAGGTGGATTCTTAGGGGGATTTCCCACAAAGGTACTAACCGTCTCCTTAAGTTGTGTTAAGGTCTGCTCAAAAAGACATTGGAAGGGTCTCTTTTAATTTTTGAAAATTCTCTTGTTCCTTTCTTTCCAGACATTCTGCTGAAAATGCAACAAGATGA
This sequence comes from Pinus taeda, assembly GCA_000404065.3. NCBI lineage: Eukaryota > Viridiplantae > Streptophyta > Pinopsida > Pinales > Pinaceae > Pinus > Pinus taeda. Next base: position 84,997 of record APFE030024595.1, read on the forward strand.
TGGAGCTTAGTGAAAAGAAGTCACCTTCACTAAGTGGGCCTGCAGGCTATTTTTGGCGCAAAGTCTATTTTTAGACTATCTCTATTTTTAGACATATGGATCATGGTCTATGAGTTGCAGGATGCTATTTATGGATGATTGGTCATGTTGGTAAAAA
>APFE030024595.1:85173-143860 GCA_000404065.3 Pinus taeda
ATTATGCATGCATTCCACAAATAGTGTATAATCAGGATAATCTCTATGAATAAGTGTTATATTATTCAAATTTTTACACATTCCAAATAATGAAACTGGGAGTAAGAGCCCAAGCTGAGCCAAGAATTTCATAATCTGAAAAATTTCGCCTCTAGTTGGTTAGGGTGTTAATGATACTCCCTCTATCCTTGTCGGTCTTTTGGAAGATTGTGGCGAAAGAATCCCACAATCTAGAGGTGAAGATACAATTATTGAGGAGGTGTTCCATAGTTTCCTCTTGGGCCTCACAGAGCTGGCATCTGGAAGGCCCCAAAACACCCCTTTCCGAATGTTATCCCAAGTGAGAATTTTCTTATGATAAACCAGCCACATGAAGAGTTTAATCTTCATCTAGCCTTGATGCCTCCATAGATTCTGCCAAATTCTACCCATAGCAAGAGAATCCATCTCAAGGAGTATGTGTTTTGCCTCCTTCAGATTTAAGGTGCCCTCATTGTTGTTGCCCCACCTTAATTGGTCATGCCCCACTGTCACTAGAATCTTCCTTTGTTCCAACATCTGCATAAGAGCCTCTACTTTAGCTTTCAAGGGGTTGTCTTCCCTGTAAACAATGTTTCTCCAGTTTCTCCATTTGCCTGCATTATTGGTTTGGTCCCAAAAATCTTTAACCTTTGATAACCCTATGATGTTTGTCTCTATCTTGAGGTCCACAAATTCCTCTTTTAGCAGTGTCGGCTCTTGTTGCCATTTATCTTCCCAAAATAGTGCCAGATCTCCCTCTCTAATTTCCTAGAAGTTATTCTTTTGTACTAAGCCTCTATTCTCCTAGGCCTTATTCCAGATATATGAGCCCTTTATACTTCCAGACATCCTTATATGATCGTTAATTTGCCAAGTGCTGGCATATTTTTCTTTCTAGATACTAGCCCACTGAGCCTTTGGTTCTTTAACCCACCGCCAGCATAATTTAGCCCCTAAAGCGCTGCTTAGAACCTCTGGATCATCCAAACCAAGACCTCCATGATTTTTGGGTTTGCAAATATTTTCCCAAGCTACCAAGGATCATTTCCTTTTTTTCTCCCCCTTACCTTAGAGGAAGTCTCTTTGAATGGTTCTGAATTGTTGTAAGACTCCTTTTGGTGTTGGGAGTGTTGATAACATGAAAATTGGGATAGATTGGAGAACAACCTTTGCAAGCACCAACTTGCTAGCCAAGTTTAAAGATATGATGCTCCAATTCCTGATTTTATCCTGCATCTTATTAATCATTGGCTCCCAAATGCTCTTATGTAGAGGTTTAGCAGTTAGAGGAACTCCCAAATATTTTGAAGGTAGAGAATCCGTTTGGAAACCTAGAATTCTAGAGATATTCCATTGAATAACGATATTGGTATTAAAGAAAAAAATCATAGATTTCGAAAGATTAACCTCCATACCTGTGGCCATGGCAAAGTCACTTAGAAGTTGTTTGTATGCAAGAGCTTCTTTGACTGTAGGGAATCCCTGCAGCATGGTATCATCCACAAATTGTTGATGAGTCAAGGTCTGTCCATTCTTAGAAAGTTGGAGACCCTTGATTTTGCCTTCTTCTTTTGCCTGCTTAATCTATCTACCAAGTCCTTCCATCATGAGTATAAAGAGAAAGGGAGAGAGTGGATATCCCTGCCTGAGGCCTCTTGAGGGAATAAAAATCTCGGAGGGAGAACCATTTACAAAAATCGAAAAGCTGGAAGAAATTACCAGAGCCATGACCCATCTAACCCAATTATGATCAAACCCAAAATCAATAAGAACCCTCCTAATATAGGTCCATTTCAACTTATCATAAGCTTTGGCTAGGTCCAGTTGCATGATCATTCCAGCCTTTTTGTTGCTAGTTAGTGAGTGTACCACCTCTTGTGCTTGAATGATGTTGTTGAGAATTTGTCTTCCTTCCACATAACCATATTGTTCCCCAGACACAAGAGTGGGAAGAAGAGGTTTGAGTTTATTGGCACAAACTTGGATATAATCTTTTAAACCACATTGCACAGTGCTATGGGTCTGAACTAATTTGGAGTTAGGGCATTATCCTGTTTAGGGATAAGAGAGATGAAGGAGGTGTTGAGTGCCTTCAGAATAGTTCTATTCCTCCTGGAATCTTCTACTACATTCAGAATGTCCCGTTTAACAATATTCCAACAAGCTTTAAAGAAATCGACATTAAAACCATCAGGGCCTGACGCTTTATCATTCTGAATTTTCTTGAGGACCTCACTGATTTCCTTTTCAGTTACTGGCCTATTGAGGTTGAAATTATCCTCTCTGGACACTAGTCTTGGTATATGTCTTATTAGATCCTTGATGAAAGGCTCTCTGTTTGAAATGGTTTCCTTTACAATCCCACGAAAGTGCTGAACTAACACAGCTTCTATTTCTTCGTGGGTGCTAAGCAGTTGCCCTCCCTCATCCTTGATCGAAGAGATTCTATTATGAGCTTTGTTTGCCAAGGTAGATCTGTGGAAAAATCTGGTATTGCGTTCTCCTTCTTTTAGCCATTGCACTCTATATTTTTGTCTCCAAAATATCTCTTCTTGTTTACATAAGTTCTCCCAATCTTGCTGGAATTTGGTGGCTTTATCATTGCTGACTTTATCAAAGCCATCCTTGATAAGGGTTTGGTTGAGTACCTGTAATTTGTTTTTGACATCTTTTTTTCCTTCAAAAATATTGCCAAATTCATTCTTGTTCCAATCTTTTAGCCTGAGCTTGATATGTTTTAGCCTTTTGTGAAGAAGAAACATACTTGCACCCTGAATATGCAAATCTTCAGACCACCAACTTGAAATGTTGTTGGTGAAATCTGGATGGGTGAGCTAGATATTCTCAAATCTAAAAGGTCTATTCCTGGTAGTACCAATGCCCTTGACCTCTAGTTGAACCAGCCAATGATCAGATCCTCCAAAGGGGAGAATCCTTGCTTCCATTCCCTTATGATTGAGTATAAGGTTCTCTGAGATGATGAATCTGTCTAACTTTGAGGCAACCAGAGACTCTCCTCCTCTTCTATTGTTCCAAGTAAAGAAACCATTACTCGAATCATTGTCAACTAGCTTCATAGTATCCATAAAAGTTTGAAAAGCTATGAAATCTTTATTTAGAGTTTTGGTGCCCCTTTTTTCTCCGATAGTGATTTGATCATGTTGAAGTCCCCACCCATAATCCATGGTATCTCTACATATCTCTCTTTGAGATCCATAAGAGAATATAGAAACCTAAGTTTGTCATCCATTCTATGAGGGCCATAAACATTTGTGACCAGATAGGTCTCCCTATCCCCCACAGGTTGAATAACCACTGATAAATAATTTCTAAAAGCCTCAGCATCTATTATACCAATCTTTAGGGGGTTCCAAAAAGTAAGAATGCCTCCTGCAGTATTTTCTGCCTTGACTTCTAGAAACTCAAATCGATTGAGCCATTTTCTATAAATTTCTTTTATTTTCTGAATGGAACATTTGGTTTCCTGGATAAAAATCATATCCAGAGCTTCTTGTTTCATTCTGTTACCAAGTAATCTTTGTTTCCTTTTACTACCTAGACCCCTGATGTTCCAAGAAGTAAACTTCATCATTAAAGATTTGTGAAGGAGTAACTGGTTAGGTCTTTCATCTTATATGAAGCTATCATTAACTTTCCACATTCCATCAACAACTCGTTCTGGTTTTTTCTGCCTCTTTTCTTTCCTGGGCATCTAGGTGCTAATCCTGGTGTGTTTTTTATAGTTTTCACACCTTCGTTACCCTATTTTGCCATGTTACCTTGCCTGTCCATCCCTTTAGCCTAGGTTTTCCATAAGTACAGTTGTTGTAATCTAGTGAAATCTTCTTGAGGTAACGAGTCTAACCCTCTTAGGGTTCCCTATTTTAAGAACCCTTCCAAATCTAAGTGTTCTCTATCATGAATCTCCTGAAGTTCATGGTCCTCCATTTCCATCTCGCTCTGGGTCTTTTCCTGATCCATATCCAGTTCTACATCGCTCATCATAACCTCTTTCTATTTATTATTGTTCTTTGTTTGGTCTTTGTCTTCCTCTTTCTCCTTCTCCTTTGGACTTCCCTCCATTCCCTGATCTACTTTTGTTATCTCTTCTTCTTCCTTGAGAACTTGGTACCTGTTTAGATTAGCCTGAGGCCCTTTTGCTTGATGTTACTTAAGTCCCCTTTTGCCCCCTTTTCCTCTATGGCTCACTTTTTGAAAGCTTTCTGAATCTTTCATTGTGGAAGCTTTGCTCTTGTTCTCTATTTTACTGAGAGGGCAATCCCTGAAAATGTGTCCATGCTCATGGCATCTGCGACATCTAAAGAGAATATGTTCATAATCTACTGTTTGCACCCATTCTTCATCAAAAGCTTCTAAGATCACCTCATCTGGTAGAGCTTAGGAGAGATCCATTTCCTCACAGATTCGTGCAAAGGAAGTGTATTTTCCTCTTCTAGTGGCTTCCGAAGCTTTGACAAAACATACTAGTTTATTTCCTATGGTTGTTAACGATTCTGTTTGCTAGTAATCAAGAGGAAGGGAGTAAAGTCTTACCCAAACCAGAACTAAAGTGAAAGTCTCCCACTTTGAGACAAAATTCATCATCCACAACCTCATATAGAGGCCAACAACTACATAGAAGTATGGCCCTCCTTCAAACACTATGTCTTTATCCTCAATATTTGTGAAGACCACAATAAAGAATCCATTTGACCCCGGATATAGGTCAATGCTCCCTTTTGGTTTCCAATGGTATTTAATCCATGTTTGTAATGCTTTTTCAGTGGGCCATAGTCCCATGAATTTACAAATGATAACATAAGTCTGCATGTGGTCCTTGTGTGCCTGTAGAGCAAGATTCAGAACTACTCTGGGTGTAACCTCAGTTTTGGGTTTACATGGTCCCTTCTGTGCCTTGGTTTTTGCTCCCTTTTCCTTGCCATCTTCCTCCTTTTCTTTTGTGCTTTTATTCTCCTGTGCTTTGACACCCTCTTGCTCTTCTTCCATGATCACTCTTCCTTCTTCAGCAAGACTTCTGACCTCCTCTATTGGCTTCTTACCTCGGCTGGCAACAACCTGCTTGGAGGAGGGAGTGGAGCTCCCTCCTTCACACCCTTCCATGGAGTTCAACCCCTGCTACAGACTGTAAACCCTAACTGTTCGTCGCCTCACATATGCAATATTGTTAAAGGAAGCATCAGAAGTTATATCAACCACATATCAACAATTCACTCTCCCTTCTTCAATTCAATTAAGTTTTGTTAATTAATTAATTAATTTATCTTTTAATATTAATAATGAAAATAAATTTTTATTTAAAAGACATTATTAATATTTTTTAAATAATTTTAATATTTGGATAGCACCTAAAAAACTTATATAAAAATTGATACATAATCTTTTTTCACAAAATAGTTATGGTATCTAAGCTTTTTACCAATAAAAATTATCATGTTTAAAAATTGATTTCATAGACAACCCTGCCTAAAAAAAAACACATGTTTTATAATAAAGATAAAAAAAAACATATCTCAAAATAGATTAAGGGAAAATTACCAAAATATTCAACTTAATATAATTAAGCTATTTATTTATATATAATTAAATTATTTATTTAAAATTTTTAATATAGGAAAAAATTAAAAATATAAACTTTTAAAATTTATTTTTGCAACTTTTCTTTGTACATCAATGCTTGTATCTCTATAAACATATAGAAATCAGATGTAACAAAAAGTAGATTATAAATTCTTTGATATCCCTAAATAATGGTTCAAGTAAGAAGTTTTTCGAATCAAGTCTCCTTTTATCCATCCATTGTATGATTGAGAAGGGAGCCACCTAGAATTTGTATTTATGTGAGTTCTTTTTTGAGTTCTATAATGATAACCAACTCCAGAGCAGAGAGTTTATGAGCTTGTTTGTGGCTTGGCAATTTCAAAATGGGCAAAAATAGAATGTTTTTAGAGAGAATAAGATGACTCCATTGATCCCTTTTTTCGAAAGATGGCCTTGAGAGGCTTCATCAGAGTAAGCACATAATGTTTTCATTGATATGGCTAGCTAATACTTGAGTATGGCGTTGAGAGGCTTTATCAAAGTAAGTACATAATTTTTTTCATTGATATGGCTAGCTAATGCTTGAGTACTAGGAGGAAATTAGTATTGGGCAAAAATGCTTATGAGGTTGATACTCATGACACACTTGAGTGCAGGCTTACTCTCGAAGAGAATATTTTTTATTGGGCAAAAATGTTTATGAGGTTGATATTCATGACACACTTGAGGGCAAGGTATTCTTACTCTTGAAGAGAATATTTTTTCATTAATATGTAATAATTTTAAGTTAAATATATTTTTCTATTGATGTGAAATAAGCTCAAGTTAAATTTGGATTGACAATAAGTTTAAGTTAAATCTAGATTGAGGTTAGGATATTTTTAGTATTTTTACCTATGAAGAGAATATCTTTTTATTATTGATGTGAAATAAGTTTAAGTTAAATTTGGATTAGGGTTAAATGCGTGAGGTTAGGGTATTCTTAGTATTTTTACAAATAAGTTTAAGTTAAATTTGGACTAGGTTAAATGTTTGTTGTGACAACTTCATACTCTTTATAAAAAAAAACTTATTTTTTAAATAATATTTAAGAATTTTGAAATAAATTTTAAAATTTGTGTTAAAAATTATTAAGTAATTTTTTTTGTCAAATAAATTAATTGTGAAATACAAAGTATTGGGTAAAAGTTTTAAAATTATATTTTAAAAGATATTTTTACAACTATAGCTTGTTTATATTAAAATAAGGTTTTCAAAATTTAAATTTAATTATCAATTATTATTAGGAAGACGATAGGAATTTAACTTCCACGGAATATTTTGGAATAAGTGTTTGATATCTATCTCAAAAGTAGTTATGTTCTTTTTATCTTTCTAAATTAAATTGATTAATTAAAAAAAAAAGTTATATGAACATGTGTTATGAATATGAATGATGGGGTTTTGGACACGATGACAAGACCGTAAAGCAGATGTAAAAACAGTAAAGGAGATTTTATCCTGAACCTGTAATTATTTTCCTGAAATCTTACAAAATTAACAAACAGATTATCTAACAGAACTGTTGATGGTACCTACCTATGCCTGTGGTTGATGATGCCTCTAACTCCTTGCTTCAGTTACCAAAAGACCGAATCCACCCAGCCAAACTGAACAGAATCTAGCTACTCAATCCAGTAAGCTTCTTAGTTGAAGCCAATTGTTCCCCCGTGCCCAGAACCTCAGAACAATTCAGGCTCTTCCTGTGGATAATTTCCATTGATGATGTTCCTCCTCCTTCAGATTTCCTTCCCTCCCTGTTTTACCTTCCTCTTCCCTTGATCCCCCTCTAAATTTTTGTTCCGTGGTTTTTATTTGGTTTCTTGGCGATGGTCGCTCTTCCACCAGCAGCCCACCGCTTAGTCTGTTGGTGACACCCTTCCATGTCACATATCATCTCCCATATTTCTTTTTAAGGTCATACAATATATATATATTAATATATATATATACATGATTTCTTTATGTTTTAATAAAGTACTTCTTTTAATATAAAGATTATAAGATTATACTAAGTACCCTTTTAATCAATTTATTATATATATTTTTAAAATCATTTTATTAATTTATTAATAATTTTTTATTAATAATCTGAATTATATAATTTATATAGCCATCTTTTAGTATTTACCCATACATTAAGCAATATGGGTGTTGATGGATGAGTAGAACCTCTATTTGAAGAAGTGTCATGGTATTTAGTACTTATAGTTAATTTAGTATATAAATACTAGTGCGGTGTATGCAACACATGGATATGTAGCTATCATATGCATGCATCGTATGCTTGCTATTATTCTTGCGTTCTCTATATTTATAGATAGGTCGTTACATACACTCCCCCTTCAGAAAACTTCGTCCCGAAGTTAGAGTTTTTATTTTATATGATTACTTATGATAGCAATTAATTCATTCCTCTTAGGATTGTGCATCAAGGTTGAATTATTATTTAATGTGAGAACATTATAAAATTGGTGTTTTTTTTTTGAATACTTTTAGGTTTACAACTTTAATGAACATGTCTTACTTCAATTAGGTCCCCAAGCTATTACAAAATCATCCTATCATTCCTAATCTCTTCCGCTCCCATCCTAACCATCCTCTACTGGAGTATGCCATGGCATCGGTTTTACTAACCTAACCATTCATAAACTCTAAGGATGACAGTGTCGGTTATACCGACTTGATTCCCAATAGGTATCCGGTAGTCATCATCACACATCTAGGGGAGCGTGATTCGCACAGTCCTCCCATGACTCTAGGGTTTGGAGGATAAACGGTGGGCAACACCTCCACCCCTCCCAATAGAATTAGGGTTAATACCCTATCATAGAATCTCTTTGAGCCTTAACTGTTCTGAGGTTCTACCATCACATGGCCATTTTGGTAACGGATATTATCTACAATCATACGCTTGTCCATGCATTTATAAAATGTGCATTAACATATTCAAAATAACTTATGTATAATTCACATATGTCAACTACAGTATAACATATTTTGCCATATTCTATTCATGTCATTGATTTTCATGTTAAAATGTAATTATTCTTTGATTTCTATCTCATCAATCATATTGATACGCATAAATAAAACATAATTATAATATCTTAATTCCCAGCAGAAGTAAAATCATTTAAATGTCTTAAAATTTGCTTTGACAACTATAATTTAGTAAGATCAATAACATATTTTGTCTTGGTATCCATGTACCAACAGAATTTAAACATATATTATGTCATAAAAATTCATGTTTATATAGGTTGTGTTCATCAATTATTAAAAGTGCTAAATTAGGTCTGAATGTCGTCCCAACAATCATTCCTTGAAAAGTTAGTGCAAAATGTCATGCCAAAGTGATAAGCATTGCACATAAATTTCCTTTAGCTATCTTGAAGCCTATGATTTGTATCGGGTTTCAATGCTTTTTCTTTAGATTTATGTTAGGTCCCTATAATACTAGTGATTACCACATTACTATTGTAGTTGTATCCCTTATTAATATTGTTGTGCCCCTATTGTCCCCACATTGTTATTACTGTGCCCCATAGAATCCCTCTATTGTTATTTTTGTGGCTTTATATTATTATTGTTAGGCCAGCTGGGTTATATTGTGACTCCTTAGACTCCTATATATAGAAAGGAGGTTTTGTCATTTGAATCATCCAAAAATTGTTCATTTATATAATGTAAAGGAGGTTACCCCCTCGAAGAGGCTGAATTCTAAGGCGTTCAACTATCTTTCCTATCTTTTCGTGAGCTGGTTTCATAACAATTTATGCCTCACTTTGCTATAGAAGCATCTTTGCCTCCCTTGCCCATATATTTCTGTTTGCCCATTATTTTCATCAAGTCAATGCTCTCAGACTTTACCTTAACATAAGATAAGGCACATAACCTACTAATTGGAACCAATTGCATTGCTATGTCAACATCATTTTATATTTTAAACAAATTATCCATTAAGTCCCAATCTTTATCCTTTATTCAAGATATGGGAATCTTTTGAAGAACCTGAATTCAACCTTTACCTGTGAATTCAATTATTCTCTCCATAATGTTAAATTTTACATATTCATGAATTAATTCGCCACTTAGTTTATTTGGAATTGTTATTTTAAGGAAACCTCTCTCTATATCCTAAGATTCATGGTAAAAAAAAGTTTCAACATATCGGTTCTGCAATTTCAAATGTGTTTCTTCATCTGCCAAACTGTTGTCTTCGCATTAAGGAATCATTAATGTCTTCTCTAACTGTTTCTACAGAGGGGTTGAGAGATTTTCCAGCATCAGAATGTACATTCTGGAATTCTTTCCCAAAATACTATTTTGTAAAATCTCAATTCTATGAGTGTTAACAGGAGACAATAACCTACTCTCCTAGAAATGTCAGGAGCACTATCTTTGTCTCTCCAACTACCACACATTGAATCAAAATCACTAGAATTATCCAACTCAGAGTACCATTATTACTTTAATTTATGTGCTGCCCATGTAGATAACTGTGTCTTGCACACCAGCTCGACCATTTCTTGTTCATGAAATTTAAGAAATCAACTTGGCAATTCTAAGTTATTCTCCTTGATTAAAGATTTTTAGTTCCTCATCACATGGTGTTTAATAGTAGTGTATTCCTTGTTGAATAATTGTGAATGGTATATATAACCACTTGAGCTCAATTGTCTGGTTCTGTTATCATTTAACTAGAAATATAGTGGAAAATTGTTCACCTACAGCCAACAGATAACAAACTGATGTGCAAAAAAGGGATCACTGTAACCTTCACACAAACTCAGAAATTTATTGGAAATTAAGAGAATATACAGGAGGGAATCCTACATCTTTTACTATGGTATTGTGATAATAATATGGCTAAATTATGTATAATGACTGGGGTAATTTTCTAAGTGATGAAGATATCATATTTGACTCTTTAGAGGCCTCATTTAAATATTATTTGTCCACTGTATATATTTTCTGAAGTAAAAACTATTAAGAAAACACCTAAAGAAGTTTTCACACAAACTTGAAGAAAGGTTTCATAGAAGAACTTATACAAACTTAAATTAAAATAAAATAAATTTTCTTGAAATAAAGTTTAAAGATTAAATATACATGCCAAATACAAATTTTAAATGATTCAAGGGACAACCATAAAAACTTAAAATGCAGACATTAAATCCGTGGAACGTTGATTTCATTAGCTTTGCTATACGCCACGACTTAGTGTCGCTGGAACTGCATCATGCCGGATTCTAAACCCAATAATAATGGTTAATAACTTTATACCTGCTCATAATGGATTGTGTGCCTAGTAACATTCGATTTCCCCCAATTCAACATCGCTCGACAATTGATAGAAGAAAAGTTCATAAAGTGTTCCTGCAATTGTTGGCAGTAATGATTTCATAACATTATTTTGCAATTTTAGATGTCAATCATGGGAAGGCCTCCTTGTGAAATGTTGAAAGCGCAAAACTAAATATGATAGCACCATGGCAAGCACTATTGGGCATCTTAACTGATTACTTTATTTTCTCAATTTAAGAGGATTTGATGATTTTTTTTTTCTTTGAACAACTGCACTACCCTTTCACTGACACAACATTAACCTTTTTTTTTTTATACTTGACCATTAGATATTTGTCTGTCCTCCCATCTTTACACATAGTATTATAATTTAGCACAATATAGTAACACGATTACATCTACAACTCGGTTTGTTCACGCATCTTCCACCAAGTGGCCATAGATCGTGACAACAATAATAAATCTATTAAAATCGTCTATATTTTGTACACAAATTGCTGGCAAAATCATACACTTGTGAGGTAATCATCGCTGTCTCTTTGGGAATACGCCACCTGCAACATTTGGTACTCAAAAGAAATAAAAAAAATCAGAAAAACTGGACAGATGATTTTCTTGGCTTCGAATGCTTGGGATTGACGGGCTGAGCAAACCTTATAAAATTGGTTTAGTCTATAAGATGAAGCTCTGAGTTGAGCGTCTTAATCTGATTAGGTGAATCGAGGGTTTTTCGTCAAGGCAACAGTTGCAGTTTAGTGTGACAAATGGCCTTCGTAAGGAAACAAAGAAACACCATCGATATACAAGAGGGAGACTCCAGACCAAAATGAAGAAGGAAGACCAACTAAAAGCATGCCATAGAAGCATAAATTGTCAGATATGTTGGGCTCTCAATGGAGTAAGAAGGAGCTAGAAAATTTCTACAAGGCTTACCACAAATATGGGATCGATTGGAAAAAGGTGGCTTCATCTGTCCATAGTAGGTCTGTTGAAATAGTTGCAGCTCTCTACAGCATGAACAAGGCTTACTTGTCTCTTCCTAATCGAGTTGGATCTGTAGCTGGGTTTATAGCGATGATGATTGATCATTACAATATGTTGGATATAAGCAACAGTGATGGGGCTCTTCTGAAGAATATGAGGGATCCAAGCATCCCAAACAACAATCTCGATCAAACAATAAGCTAAGCAATGCAAACTCCTTAGATGATTGTTACTCAACTATGCACACTAGATCATTGCTAGTTTTTGGCTGTTCACCTCCTGGAAAGAAAAGAACAGGTTGAAAGCGCAAACCGGTGTTGTTTCTAGCTAAATTTTCTGAAGTTATTATCTATTATCAATACAGTTTCTTTGTGGTAAACTTAGGCTGTCGTTGCAATCGTCGGTAATTTGTATGGTTGACCAAAAGGGTTTGTGCCCTTTCAAATTCTGCTGACAAAGCCATGGAATGGGAAAAATTAACTGCATGTCGGTTGATGAGAATACAATGTGTCAAATGGTTCAAAGTGTTCATGACTTTTGGTCAATGTCAATTCATATATCAATTGCATTGCTTATGCTATAACCTTGACCTATTACTCATTATCATCATAACTAGGTCCAGAGTATTTGATTTTTCAGTGCTTAAATCTCAAGAGGGATAGCTGTAATAAGCCCTAAAACACTCTGGTTTGATTTATAATGATTATTATCTGGTGTTGACTTATTTGAGGTCTGATCTGAAATCACTGTGACTGATATTAAGTTTACAGTGGTTTGTTTTGAGGCATCTTTGAAGTCTAGGACACTGTACTTAACATTAAGATTGGTCCTGTGCATTTGTCCCTTGCATATTGGTAATTACCTTGAATAAAGGTCGACAAGTTTTCTTTAACAATAGTCACTAATTACAGATTTTTAACTCATATCAGATCTGATTATGAATAAGATTGAGCTCTAAGAACATTGCAAATAATTGATCTTGTGCTAATTTTCAATTTTTTTTTTTTTTTTTTATCATTCTTGTCACTGATTCTTAGTTTGCAGTAGTCTGATATAAATTCCAGAGGTCTGATTTCAAGCTCACTATGGTATTTTCATTAGCATATCTTGGTCTTGAAGATTTACTTTCTCTTATTCTTGTTGATTGTCATAATCACATTCAGAACTGAAGTTAAGCATACAATGATATAATCAGCCTAAAATTTAGCTATTATAAACCTAAGACACGTGAAAGGTTAACACACATTAACTAAAGGCTAAATCTTTATTGAGTTTTCTAGCCTCTAATGCCCATTCTAGGATTAATCTCATAGTTAAAGCAATATGATCTGATTTATTGAAGTCCGATACATCCTTTCCATTAGTAAAGTTCACTGCTAATCCTTTTATGCATTTAGTAGTTAATGACAACCTTTTCCTTCTAAGTTTGTCATTGTTTTGGGCTTGCTACTTCAAATTTGATTTGTTGGAAGATTGCTTCCAGGACTAATCCACTGTGGCTGTAACAGACGTTCCACAGTTCGGTTTTGGTCTTTTGTGACTGTAGCTTCAAGTTGATCTTTTTAACTATATTTACAGTGCCTCCAATCAACTCGACACTAAATCCTTTACTTACTAGCTGACTAGCCCTCAAATGTCTCTTTATTCCTTGATGTGACTATCCACAGAAAATGCATAGACTTTTGAAGATTTCGGATTACTGAGGTGACACAGTATTCTTAATTTGTAAGGTGATTTCAGATCTTAATATTTATACCCAGAATTTCGCTACCTTAATATTTATGCCCAGAATTTCGCTTCTTTTACTAAAGGATTCGACCTTGAATGGGCTATTAATCTAGCCTCTTGGTCCTTTGAAAAACAATACTTCTATACTCTTGAAATTACTTCACTGTCTTGTTCAGGCTGCGACCTAATCATGTAGTTATGCTCAAAATGTCAACTTCTTTATACAGTTATGACCTTCTAACTGCCCTTGTGCCAAAAGTTTTGAATTTGTAAATTTAACACTTAGTGTTAAATAGGAGAACTCTCTTAGTGTTAATTGTAATTCCAGCTATATGATGGTAGCCACTAAGGTCCCAAGTGTTTAAACAAGCTCTGATACCAAATGACAAGACCGTAAAACATATGTAAAAACAATAAAGGAGATTTTATCGTAAACCTGTAATTTTTTTTTTTGAAATCTTACAAAATTAACTAACAGATTATCTAACAGAACTGTTGAGGGTACCTACCTGTGCCCTTGTGGTTGATGATGCCTCCAACTCCCTGCTTCGGTTACCAAAAGACCGAATCCACCCGGCCAAACTGAGCAGAACCTGGCTACTCAATCCAGTAAGCTTCTTAGTTGAAGCCAATTGTTTCCCCGTGCCCAGAACCTCAGAACAATTCAGGCTCTTCCCGTGGATAATTTTTGTTGATGATGTTCCTCCTCCTTCAGATTTCCTTCCCTCCCTGTTTTACCTTCCTCTTCCTTTGATCCCTCTCGAAATTTCTGTTCCGTGGTTTTTATTCGGTTTCTTGGCGGTCGTCGCTCTTCCACCAACAGCCCACTGCTTAGTCTCCTAGTGACACCCTTCCATGTCATGTATCATCTCCCATATTTCTTTTTAAGGTCTCACACACACACACATATTATGATTTAATAAATTGCATTTCTTTATGTTTTATTAAAATACTCCTTTTAATATAAAGATTATAACATCATACTAATTACCCCTTTTAATTAATTTCTTATCTATATTTTTTAATTATTTAATTATTTTATTAATATAATTTTTATAGCCATCTTTTAGTATTTACCCATACATTAAGCAATATGGGTGTTGATGGATGAATAGAACCTCTATTCGAATAAGTGTCATGGAATTTAGTACTTACAGTTAATTTAGTATATAAATACTAGTGCGGTGTATGTGACACATGCATATGTAGCTATTATATGCATGCATCATATGTCTGCTATTATTCTTGCGTTCTTTATATTTATAGATAGGTTGTTACACGCGAGGTATTAGTAAGCCATGGCATTGTAACAAAGTATATTTACATGTTAATAATCTTCATAGCAAAATGAGGTGAATCTTTGTGGTTAAGAATCTTGTTGCATAAGTTTTTAAAGGCATAGTCTAACTTGTTGATGAAATGACCTTCACTATCATTTTTCTCGTTAATTTTAGTCAAAATCCAACAGAGATTTTTAAAATTTTGATTTTAAATTGTTTAATCTGCATAATTCCTGTGCTCGGGGTTTTCAAGGGTACCCAATCCATTTATGCTTTAGAAAATTTATTTTAAACAATAAAAAATCTTGAAATTGTATTGCCGAATTTTGGTGAATTCCAGTGAAAATGGGTTTTCAAGGGTGCTAAATCTATTTATGCTTTCAAAAATATATTTTAAACAATAAAAAATCTTGAAATTATATTGCCAATTTTAGTGAATTCCTGTGAAAAAAGCTATTTCATCTATGAGTTAGATTACATGGTTTATAACATATATCTCATAAATATACATATATTTTTAATTTTTAATTTTATAATAAATATTTATAATTAAATAAAATTATATTTTAGTTATATTTTATCATTTGTTTTTTTAAATTTTAATAATTTAAAATCACTGAAATAAATATTAAATATTTGATATTTATTAATCAAAATTATTTAATTTATATAACTATATTAACACATATATATATATATTAGATATAAGTCTTTCGATAAATTACATAGTTAAGATTTGATCCACATTTAATGTGGTTAATCCATGTTTCGAAGCAACTAATATGATTTATCCTCATGACCTCATTATCCAACTACATACATTAACTAATATAAACCAATAATCTAATTATACATTCACAAATAAAATTATCATCTTTATAGCCGTCCGAAACGAACCATCCCCATTAAACTAATTTATTTTAAAAATGTTTGCAAATTAACATAAACCTTATTTAAAAATATTTTAGAATATCCTGATGATGCGGTCCGGATTTAAAGGAATCTTTAAAATTCATTATCCTTAGATTCTGAGTAGATACCGGGTGAAATGGATTACCCTAAAGGTCCACAAACTCTGTTGCCAAATATGAATCAATTAATATATCTGAGAAATATAATAAGTATAGACATCCGTATGAACGCGAGTTGACGTTTTCAGTCCCTGCAGGCAACATGTCGGGACTCCGTGGCTGGCCATCGACCACATTCTAATTTTTTTTATCAAAATTGCTCACATTCTAAGTACGCGGAAGGCGTAGGAATCGCAGGGGTTCCATCAAATGAAATATCTCTGAAAGGGGGCCCTCGGCATTTGGTAAAATCCATGCTATCACATTCCATTGTTTTCTATTCGTGCTGAAATTGCATTCCAATTGGCTAAGTTATTGATTCCATGTCTCCTAACTCTTTCCTTATTAAAAAGTGCAGCTGCTGCAGCAGCACCCTTTGTTCTGGGCTTCTCCGGAACCACACGATAGAAGCCTTCAACCACAGGGTTATATACAGCAAGGGCCTCTGCTGTATGTGGACTTTATAACCAAAGGAAGGGCAGGAAGAAATTACCTTTTCTCTCGATACCATTGCAATCCGAGTATGTTGAGAGGAGGCATGGTATCGAGAGAAGGCAGAGGTCTAATGGTTTTAGAAGAAAGGCTCAGCAATGGAGGTTTACAAAAACAGCTTTTGGGTATCACCCATAGAAGAGTGATGCACAATGTTTGTAGGGTAAAAAACCGAAGGCATATGGCCTTGTGCTTTAAGAATGGTGACCGACATGATAAGCCTGCAGAAAATTCAGTGTCCTGCACAACGTTCAATATTCTTGCGCCAATATACAAGCGTATCAATGGCGAGGTGGGTTCACACACTCGCCTTTTCAGACCAAAGCCTCAATTCCAAGTAATAAGGAAATGTTAAAGTGGGTGTTACATCGCATCAATTCGATATTAATATAGAAATGTTGAAATGTATATTATGTCTGGGTATTGCCTGCAATATGTTAGCAGAAGCCTAACGAAGTGACCTGTTTCTGTTCCATTCCTGTCTTGATTCTACATCAGTACATCACTGATCAGTTTAATGTGCATGATATACCTTAGGGAAGGGTGGGGTTGTTTCATATTTTTAACCCCATATTCCTCTGGCCCTATTTTTCTTTCCATTCCAGTTCCCATTACCTTTCCCTCTCATTCCCATTTCCTGTCTTTGGTAACTTAGTATGCGTGTATACGACTTTGAATTGGTCAAGCTCAAGGATTAATAATTCCATGTTTGCTAGACACTGGCATTCTTACGTATTGTAGTTTAGCTGCTTATGATTTTGTTAATAGTGGTCCCTATGATCTAGGGGCACTCGCCAAATCGAAAGGAATATATCCAAACCATAACCCCATGCTTATTAGACACCTATATTCTCATTGTGGCTTTGGACAGGTTGGTTTCATACGATTTTTTTTTTATCATTACCATGTAGCTGCTTATGTTTTTCGCCATAGCAGTCCTAGTGACCTGTAGCAATCACGCTCTCTAAAAGGATCGAGCAAAACCACTTGAAATGAGGGGTGAATGGTCAGCCCATTACTTTGCTCCTCTGTGTCCTAAGGAGAGGACAGACACTACCTGTTGGCTCATTGAGCGGAGAGGCTCATTCTACAGCTCAGTATGATGTGTAACCCTGTAGATCCGTTATCAAAGTTGAATTTTTGCTCATGTTGGCCTAAATAATAATTTAAAAAATAAAAATAAAAAATTAAATAATTATAGAAAATAGCTAAATAATGTTGGTTCATAAAAAAAATTTACATGTGAAGAAATTGGATCCCTCTCGACTCATGTTAGATCAGTATTTAAGATGGATCTATGCTGGTTATATATATACACACATAAATGGGAGAGTTGAATGGTCAGCCCATTAGTTTGCTCCTTTGGGTGATAAAGAGAGGGCAAGAGGGCAGGTGCTTCTTGTTGGCTCATTATGTATGTACACATCTATTCATGAAATCACTTGAAGTGAGGGGTGAATGGTCAGCCCATCAGCGCATTATGTATGTATGTGCATATGTATACATAAAGCCACTTTGAAGCGAGGGGTAAATGGTCAGCTCCTCATCCCGCCCCTCTGTGAGAAAGCAGGTGCTACCTATTAGCTTGTTATGTATGTGCATCTATGTGTACATATATGTTTGTGTCTATTTCTAAGTAGCATGGGTATGTGTACCTAGGTGATGGATTCTTAGTACTTGTAGCCATGTACCATAAATGTACATTTACCTATATCTGCTTTACCTAGCAGTATGCTGCAGCCTGCAACTCATCCACGTTCTGCACCATGCCCGGGGCAAATTTGGAGATCTACCCCAATTTTGGGTACGTTGATGCTGATTTTGATCCAGGTGGATATTGGTGGCCACCTGCCTATTCCACCTAGACCTCCAATTTCATCAGTTTCCTTTTTTTTTTTCATGGAAAAAGTCGTAATTTCTATTGAGTCTAGAGAAATTACATTCTGAAGATGCCTAGGCATATGCATCATGAGGCTAGTAGCCTACCCAATATAGCTAAAGGCTGTTTTTGTGACAGCTGCAGCCATGTACAAAAAAAAACACAAAAAGATATAGCAACTTTTTGTCTTCTGCCTCCACGCAGGGAGTTCAAGTGATCTCAGAGAGTTTTACAAGAAGAACAGCTAAATAAACATACTGTTTTTCAGAGATTATGCTCCACGCAGGGAGGCCATCTAGGTCCATACAAAAAAAATAAAAAATATACCACAACCCGAAAGTCATGTATACGACTGTCGCATTGTTCAGTGTTGAAACTGTGGAAGAAAAACATTTAGATAAGCAGTATATATATCCAACGGCTTTCGATAGAAACCACTGAGCCAAAAAGAAACCTGTGAGAGGGGAGTAAAACTGTAGAGAGGTTATGTCTCCTGGTGAGGATGCAAATCTATAAACGACCTGTGGTAATATTGGTGGAAAGTGCCATCCACTTCTTCCTGTATCAACCAGTCCGCTTCCTGCCTGAGCGTTGCCTCCTTTGATAGGTGGTTTGCCCCTGTGTTGCGTTCCCTGTAAATGTGTTGACAAACAAATTTATCAAAAGTTGCTGAAAGCCTGTGAGCCTCATCCAAAATGTGTCTCAAAGAAAATGCAGAGCAGTGAGATGTTCTATTGAGCCAATTGCAGACTAGTTTTGAGTCCCCAAACAGTTGTAGCTTTGTGCAACGTTTCTCAAGGGCAAAATGGATGAGGTGTTTGGCCGTGGAGAGCTCAGCAAAATTATTTGTACCCTTCCCCAGGTGCATTTGGATCTTAAAGTAGTGGTCATCCCTCAAGTATAGTATGGCCCCTCCCCCACAACCTTGTTCTTGGGCTGAGCCGTCATAGTAGGCCCAAGGGAAAGATTTGTCAATGAGTTCGGGATGGATGGTTCTGGGAGGAGTCTGAGGGGGGTCTTCGGGGAGGAGGCTGAAATTTCATCAGTTTCCTTGTTTATAGCAGCGTTTATTTTTAGTAGTTTTTTCGGGTCCTAAACTTCTGGATCCGTTTTGACCCCCTAAACGACGTTTTTTTTGAGGTTCGTAGCAGACTACAATTATGGGCCTACGACAAATCATGTAGTACTTGGAGAGATCTGTCCAACGAGGTATTGTATTCACCAAACAAAGATAATATGACCAAGTTATGACCCCGGGAAGTTCGCTACCCAACTAACCCCAACGGGGCCCACAAACTCTTGGCATTCCATCTCTTGGGGTTAGGTTTTTGTTTATTTAGGGTTTTCCCTTGTTGCTCAATAATAAAAAGGCCCTTGAGCCTCATTGTAACATAGTTCAGAGGCATGTGCCGCCACATCTCTTCTGAGAGATAAGCTACCATTGTCTGAGCTAGTTTATTTCCATTTCTTTATGTAAGCATATTTCAGTTCTTTGCTATTAATAAAATGAAGTTTTATTTCTATTGCATCTTTGTGTTTATGTGTTTATCTATACTTTGTTGCGTTCTTGCATAAGCTTGGATCAGTGGTATCAGAGCGGTTCGCTCTTTCTCTGTTTTTCTTTGCATGTCCCCAACAAGGTCAAGGTATAAGGAGTTAGGGCTCGAACTGGTTGAATCTCTGCAAGACCAGCGTCACAAACCCTGATGACCTCCCATGGCAGAAGAAAAGAAAGACGAGAGGGGAGGAGATCCTTTCAAAATATTGTTCGAGGAAGCCCTCGAGCGACAAAGGAACACAATGATGGATAACTTTGCCCAGATCCTTTGGCGACTACCCATAGGCGACGCATCTTCATCCAATAGCCACTTTGGAGACGCCATTCCTTTTCAGGTACAAGTTAACTTTGACACTCCCGTATTTGAAAGCCAGATAGATGCAGATGTTGTAGATAGATGGTTAAATCTGTTGGAAGATTATTTTTCAGTTCATGACTTTTCCAATCGCGAAAATATTACTTTTGCACTCCTCAAAGCTGCCCCACTTGTCAAGGACTGGTGGGAAACCTATTGTGAACAAAATGACGAGAAAGAATCAATCTTAGAGAACACCAGCGCTGCTATCAGAACCCTCTAACCTTATTCTACTGGCCTTTAGCTCACTCTTTTATTCATTAATGCTACCATACTAGCTGTGGATAATAATATTTCGTATACGAACTAAATACAACCCCATGAATGAGCAAAATTAGGGTTGCGTTAATGAGAAAGATCTCCGGGAAAATCGCTGAAAAGAGATTGAACATGTGGAAGAATAAGAAGGTTATACCTTGAGCGTGGTGAAGGGAAGGGATTTGAATCAATTCTTCTTTCATTTTGTGATGGGTTGTTGTGTTGCGGCGCAACACTTAGTTACTTATGGGAGGAAGCAACACTCTGGGGAGGGGAGGAAGAACACTTACAACAACTAATGAAATGAAAAGAGATGGAACATGTGGGTCGAAGAAGGCACTGCATTGTGTTGTGCCTGCTGTTATATCATATTATACCTTAAGCGTAGCGAAGCCTTAGCTTAGAGCATTTCTTTTGAACTAATATAGTTTGCAGTGTCTTGATTTGGCAGTTTTAAAGTGGTAAGGGAATCCTCATTGTTTTCAGCTGACACACTTTGAATTCTTTCCTAGGCGCTATCAAGGAATAATTTTACCCAGTCGGGAGCTATGAAGATAAATACATAAAGTGGACCACACTGTAACAGGGAAGGGACCAAGATGTGCCAGGGTTCACAAATGTTTTCCATACCCTTCGCATGAAGCTGGGTATCAAGGATTCTGAGCGACATTTGGTATTCAAGTACCGCAGCTGTCTACACAAGTACATTCAGGACGAGATGGAGTTCCTGGACATCTCCTCGCTTGGCGTTGCCTATTGATACGTTGTCAAGATCGAGCATAAATTTAAACAGAAGAAGTGAGACTTTGGATCTGCAAATCCGAAGCAAGGGAAAAACACCTTGCAGAACAAAGGACAAAGCCAAGGCGGGGCAACCCAGGACAACCCGCCGAAGCTGCAACCAAAGAAAAACACCACGAAGACAAAGAAGGACACAAGGAAATGTTGTGAGTTCCATAAGAGCCCGACTCACAACATAAGTGAGGGCCGAGCCAAGCAGTCAATAGTGGTTGAGTTGAAGGCTTCCGAATCAGATGCATGTTCCAACTCTAAGTCAGACATCGACAAGGGGAATGATAAAGGGAAGCAGATTATCGATGCGGAGCCTAGTGCCACCATTGCCACCACCAAGATCCATAAGGATGAGCTCGAAGATCTAGAGGAGGGGGAGCGGCTCTTCCACTCACAGATGTGGGTGAAGGGTTCTCCGTTGCAGTTCATTGTCGATAGCAGGAGCCAAAAGAACCTTATTTCAACAGAGGTCGTGAAGCGATTGGGCCTACCGATCACACCTCACCCGTAGCTGTACACCATTGGGTGGCTTCACCAAGGGTGAGATCTCCGCTTTAGCCAATAGTGTCACATTCCCTACAACATTAAGCCCTTCACAGATGAGGTACTGTGTGATGTTGCTTCTCTTGAAGTTTGTGATGTATTATTAGGCCAACCATACTTGTGGAAGCAGTGTGCTGTGTATGAGTGTAGGCCTTGCACTCTTATTATTACTTTGGGGCAATAAGTTGTACAGGATACCGGAGGTAGCAGTGCCTACCACCATTTCTTTCATCACTGCGAAGCAATGCAGTAAGATCATTTCCCCGACCAGGAAATTTGTTTTCCTTATGTTTCGCCCTCAGGGCAAGAAGAAGATTGTGGCCATGACCTCCAGACAGGGCTCCTTTACACGACAACAGCAGATTGACAAGGTTGTGGAGGAGTACAGGGACATATTCACCTCATCCACAGGGGTATCTCTACACTGTCAAGTCAAACACTCCATCGATTTGACCCCGGGCGTGCCGCTACCCAATGGCAATCGATCGATGCTTTGTTCTAGAGAACGGTGAAATCAAGAGGTAGATTCCGGAGCTGTTGCAGAAAGGGCACATCAGGCCAAGTTCATCACCCTTTGGGAGCCCGATCGTGTTGGTACAGAAAAAGGAGGGGACCTGGAGACTCTGTATTGACTGCCGGGCGCTGAACAAGATCACTGTCTGGAATAGGTATCCAATCCCACAAATTGATGAACTTCTGGGACCAGCTCAAGAGGCCCAAATATTTCAACAAGATTGACTTGAAATTTGGTTATCACCAAGTACCAATTGAACCTTCCGACGTATGGAAGATTGCCTTCAAATCCAAGGAGGGCCTTTTCTAATGGTTGGTCATGCCTTTCAGGTTGACTAATGCCCTCGCAACCTTCATGAGGCTGATGGACGACATCTTGCGACCCTTCACCAACTCATTCGTGGTGGTGTATTTGACATTTTGATCTTTAGTCAGAGTTGGCAAGAGCACCTCCACCATATTTGGTAGGTCCTCCAAACCATGCGACAACACAAGTTGTGTGCCAATTTGGAGAAATGCACTTTGCTATGACCTAGGTTCAATATCTAGGGTACATCACTGATGAGCAGGGTGTGCATGTGGACCTAACCAAGATACAAGTCATTCGAGATTGGTCAGCCCCAACAACTCTAACAGAGCTCTGCAACTTTTTGGGTCTTGCCAACTTCTACCACAGGTTCGTGTTGGGGTTCTCTCATATCACTTGGCCTTTTAGTCAAATCACTAAGGGAGGAGCAAAAGCAAAGTTCTTTTGGTCTGAATCCCAATAGAAGACATTTGCTGAGTTGAAGCATCACCTCTACTTTCCACTAGTGCTCACATTACCAGATCTGTAACAACCATTTGAGATCGAGACAAATGCCTCCGACTATGCTATTGGTGCAGTTCTTACTAGCAGGGGCATCATGTGGCATATCACAGTGAGACACTTTTGGACACAGTCTCAAAGTATCCCATCTATGACTAAGAGATGTATTCCATTGTCCAGATTTGTCGACAATCGAAGCATTACATTATGCGGAAGGAAACGATCATCCACATAGACCACCGACCCTTGTAGTTCATACAAACACAAGGGAAGTTGCAGAAGTTAGAACGATCGCCATCAGAAATGGTCCACATACCTGCAATCTAAGTCACAGGACACGTCCTCTAAGGTCCCGTGTCTCGTATTTTACGTGCCGGACACGAAAACGGCCCTAAAACGTGTCGAAAACGTTTTTCATCGTGTCCTGTAAACTGTAAAATGTATTCGCTGGTTTTCGTCGTGTCCTACATCTGGAAAACGCGTATTCCATTGATAGAAAACGTTGCCTGCATAAGCTGCAATTTTTTTTGAAAGAAACAAATAATTTTTTAGTGGGGCAGCGTAATGATCAAGTCTAGGCCCTAGTATTGATATGCTATTCATGGTAATGTTAAATTCTTAAAGTAAAAGTGACATTCTCCTTAATCTTCATTTTCATCCTTTTACTTAAATTTTTAACATTACCATGAAATGACTTAGGATGTTTGAGAGTGGTTTCGGCCTCATTGGATTTCATATGGAGAAAGTAGAATTTTAGATTTCATTCAAAATGCAGCAGACTTATTAGTTTTTCAGGATTTCAGGGTTGGGAGATTATAATGTTTCCAGGTAACACCACCTGCCCAGGCTACCCCTGCCACAAGTAGAGGACGTGGTCTACCTCCTATAGCTCCTACTTCTAGTTCTTCAGCTTCTAGAGCATAGCAAACTCCACTACCAACTCCAACAACACCAACATCTACATCTAGAGGGAAAGGGAAAGCTGTGGCATTTTCTCACAAGAGGGGTAGAGGAAATCAATAGGATTAGACTTTAGTTATTTTCTTATGTGCTTGTAAGTTTTACATGAACAATGAACATTGAATATTCAAGAATCAAGTCCAAGCATATCACATTCTAATTTCTAAATAGTAAATTCTGATTCTATTTATTTTTTTAAAGTGAACTATGAACTTTGAAGTAATATATTTTAAATTTTGGATTAATAAGCTACAACCTGCAATTAATATGGATAAAAAACTATATTCGGTATATATATATATATATATATATATTAGATATGATATATATATATATATTTTATTAAATATATATAAAACGTGTCCCCATGTACTGTTTCCAGGTCGCTGCGTTTCGTATTGAATACTCGTATCTATGTGTCCTTCGTGTCTCGTGTCCTCCTGTCATGTGACTTAACCTGCAATAGTTCCATTTGAATATTAAGTACAAGAAGGGTAGCACCAACAATGTTGCAGACTGCCTCAACCGGCCGCCAATCATGGCGCTGACCACTATGCTCGACTCTTGTGGGCACGAGACTACGGGGTGGCCGCATCTTTACAAGAGCGATCCAAAATTCGGCAACACATACCAGACGCTCTTGGAAGGCAAATAAGTACCAAATTTTCACCTCCAGGATGCACTGTTATGCCACTTGGGACACCTCTGTGTTGCTTCAAGTGAGCGTGCCAAGATGATTTGGAAGGCGCACTACAGTCGGGTTGCTAGACATTTCAGGATAGAGAAAACAATGGCAATGATGCAGAAGTATTTTTATTGGCCGAACCTTCGACAGGATGTTGGGAAGTACATTAGATCTTGCATTGCATGCACCAATGCCAAACCGACCATCAGGAAGCAAGGCCTATATACTCCTTTGCCTACTCCTAGTTGACCTTGGGAATCCATCTCCATGGATTACATGTTGGGCCTTCCTTCTACTAAGCATGGCAATGACTGCGTTTTCGTGGTCGTCGACAGATTATCTAAGATGGCCATTCTGGCGGTCTACAAGAAGAGTATCACAGCAGAAGGCACTGCTAATCTCTTCTTTGAAAGAGTGTGGGTACAGTTTGGGATCCTACAGTCTATTATCTCAGATCGGGACAGCAGGTTCCCAAGCACATTTTGGTCAAGTCTTTGGTCGATGTTGAATACCAAGCTCATTAAGTCCATGACTTTCCATCCCCAAACTGATGGCAAAACATAGGTCATCAACAAGATGATTGTACACATTCTGCGTATGTACTATGTAGTATGTACAACCCAAAGCATCCACACACATGGGATGAAAGCCTCCCCTATGTCGAACACAACTACAATAGAGCTCTCCATAGCTCAACTAGCCACAACCCCTTTCAGGTGGGATTGGGATTCCATCCACTATGTCCCATTGATGTGGCCATACCATTTGCAGCTACTCAGGTAGATTCGGCTCATGTCCATTTTGAAACTGACAGGGCTAACAACTTTATTGAGCGCATTCAGCACATCCGCCAGTAGGTCCATAACATATTGGACAGAGCCAATGCTAAGTACAAGTAGCGACATGATCAGCAATGGGTGCAACACAAATTCCAGGTGGGTGATAATGTTTGGCTACATCTGTAGAATGAACGCTTCGTTGGGCCCCACTGCAAGTTTCGCCCGCTCTGATATGGGTCATACACCATCACCAAGGCTGTAGGGGACAATGCCTTTAAGCTCATCATTCCACCGTTCCTTCTACATACCACAACTGATCGAATTATAGACACGTAGATCAAAAACACTCGCCAACAGAGGATCCAACTATATCGAGTTGTCAAAGCGGGTCAACTCCTTCACCAGGGCAAGTGGTTCACTAAGGAGCAGGTTCAACAAAAATTGCCTCACCTCATGAAGGCTTTGCGTGGAATGGGGATGATTGATTCCTAAGGAGGGAGGATTGATCTAGGTGGATATTGGTGGGCACCTGCCTATTCCACCTAGACCTCCAGTCAGTTTCATCAGTTTCTTTGTTTATAGTAGCATTTACTATTTTAAATTTTTAGCAGTTTTTCGGGTCCTAAACTTTTGGAGCAGTTTTAACTTTTGACCCCCTAAATGACATTTTTTTGAGGTCTGCAGCGGTCCACGACTATGAGCCTGCGGCAAATCCTGTAGTTCTCGGAGAGATTTTTCCAACTAGGTGTCATATGCGCCAAACAAAGATAATATGACCAAGTTACAACCTTGGGAAGTTGGCTGCCCAACTAACCCCAACGGGGCCCACAAACTCTTGGTGTTCCATCCCTTGGGGTTAGGGTTTTGGTTGTTTAGATTTTTCCCTTGTTGTTCAATAATAAAAAGGCCCTTGAGCCTCATTGTAACACTGTTTAGAGGCATGTAGCTGCCACATCTCTTCTAAGAGATAAACTACCATCGCTTGAACTAGTTTCTTTCCATTTATGTATGTAAGCATATTTCAGTTATTTGATATTAATGAAATGAAGTTTTATTTCGGCTGCATCTGTGGTTATGTATATATCTGTATTTTGTTGCGTTCTTGCATAAGTCCGGATCATATTTTAACATGGAGAATAGTTTCTTAGTTAAAAAGCTCCAGCAAGGTTGCATTTAGTGTATGCCCAACAAGGAACCTAAGCAACCAAGTGTTATACAGTTGTACTTATTCCCTTTTACACCTTTAAACTTTCTAATTTCATGCTTACTTTTACATTTTTGGTTTTAGCTATATGAGCTTAGAAAGATCAGCAAAGATGAAGAGAGGAAGTGGGTCATCGTTCTTTGTTTTCATTACAGGAAATTGGTGTCTATGCCAATTGTTCAACATTAAGCATTCTTCATCATTATCAATATTCCTCTCTTCCCAGGTACTGACATTTTAGTTTCATCAAGTTTGAAGTTTCAGATTTTTCAATTTTGTCTTCACCATGTCTGGACAGGGAAAGAATGCCAATGTTCAATGCCCAATGCTATATCATGAACGTCACTTGGTGAATGCTGGACTTTGAAGTGATCTGATTCTTGAATGTATAAATGAATCTGAATCATTGCTCATTTACATTAATGGCAGTTCCCTTTTTCTATATATTATTGTAGATATAGGATTTGATATATGTACCCCTGACATACTTCTTCCCCATGTTTTAAAAAGTGGTGTACCCATACGTGCTCCCATGTACCCGTACCCTGGCAGCTTAAGGTCTGCTTGTATCTGTGTACGTGAACCAGTATGTGAGGTAGGTTTAAAAGCTCAGTCATAGTATTGTATAATTAGTGTCAATCCTGTAATCTATAATTGGTATACTAAGATTTTGGTATACATAAACTTTTTCTTTGAGAATAATAGGTATGTGTGTGTTACATGCCATGTCATTGTTTGGTTGGTTTCGGTTTTTGTTTTGTTTTGTTTTTTGTTTGTTTTTATCTAGAGGATTTGGCAATTGGGCCGGTTTTTTTTGCATGACACAAGGTCGATTCCAACCACTATCACTCTAATCTCTAGGTTCCTATGTATGCCCTTTTTGTAGACACAGGTTAATTGGGGGATTTGAACCTTGGATCTCATAGTTACATAAAACTTCATAAGGTGGCCATCACCAGCTGAGCTGCCCATTAGGGGTTTGCTTAAAATTGGAAGGCATGGGGTGGACTTTGATCTGCTTATCTGTACATAATCTCTCTGGCGGCAACCACACAATCGACCACTACCTCAAGGTTCCCTGGTGGTTTCAGGTTAAGCCCTGATTGGAATTAAACCTTGCCCAAGGTGAAAAACTCCTCACTTTTCACCATTGGATCCAACCCCTTTGGGCTCCATATTACTTGTTGGTATCATGTAAAGTCACATTTTTTTGTTATCCTATCAGCTGTAGAGCAACTAATCAACTTAGACATCTGAGTTATGTTTGCAGATTTTGATTAGTATACATCACGGCTGTTAGATGTATTGTGTGTAATACTGCTGTATTTTCTCTGTTCCTTTTATGAATCTGCATTTGAGTCTCGACTGATATTGATCTTTAATAACAAAAATATTCGATGGAATGTGCACGTGTGCTTCTTTTATTTTTCCTGCTGTTTTTATATGTCATTGTCTTTTGCTCCACAGGATGAGATAATTTCTATATGTTGGGCATGCATTTCTCTTTTTCCATTTTGTTTCTTGCCCAATCCATAAACCATTGCTAAGCATATTCTTTGATCTGTCGTTTATTTGTTTCCGCCTTGTTTTGATCTTTGGCTTTTATGTACTTGCAGCCAGGATCAACTTGTTCTCATTCTTAACGAAAGAGAACATGCAAGTCCTTCCTTTCAAATGCATAATGCTTTTATTGACAGGTCCTTGAAAGAAATTATGTGGGGACAAAGCATATATCTGTGTTATGCTTGTATACGTTATTGATATTCGCTTCTAATATCATGCTAAATAAATCTTCCTTATTTTAGGCATTAATTTATCTTTTCTTGCAGGTTTGATTTATGTTCATTCTTCAGAAGGTCAATTTTTTCGTGTCCCTTGGACTCATCTTTTGGGTATTTGGACTTAATTTTACAGGACAGTCGAGAAAGCCAATTCAGAGACTATTGGATCAGCCGAAACAAGAGTATACTTGATATGCTGCTCCTGGAAAGATCTTCTGTCATTTGTTTACAGGTACATATCAGGACCGTAAATGATGATACCATTTCTTCATTTGTTGGTCGAGAATGTTAAAAGTATCGCTGCTTCTGCTTATTCTAATCTTATTGCAATTCTGACTACACTAAAGTAATTTCTATATCTCCTTTGTACATATGCTTATTTCTTTTTAAGAGAAGATGTATTATTTCAAAGAAACAAAACTATAGTTATGAAGTTGCTAGACTCTAATTGTAAGGGCTCCTATGATTTTGAAATTTTGGAGATATACATTTTTAGATTTTAGAATTTTTAGGTTATAGAATAGCAGCAATGGTTATGTTCTCCTGTACTATTGAGGCTCTGGTTCACATACGCGGGTTTCATTCTGCAATGAGGGACGGGTTCTATAATATCTGCACCATTACTTGTAGTTGTGGGGATTTAATTGACATTTACAATAAGGCATCCAAATTTCAGGCTTTAACTTAAGGCAATGCTTAAACAACTTTAGAAGGCAGTGAAAGAAGGGTTTCTTAATGAAACTTTTGATAATTGATGTGTGGGAATGTGGGAATTCAATTACACAACCAGTCATAACTTAAACACTAGTTTATATTTATAATGGCAGTTCAGAACTTTGTTATGAATCCCAAGAGAGAAGCTATTCATTTGTCACACATCCAGGCCTTATCTTGTATGCTATCAAAATAATGATGGACCTTTTTGGCCTTTAGCATGGTCCGTGTAGATTTACCAACACTGCTAAAAGATAAGAATGACTGAGGACCACCTGAGCTAGCATTGTGTACCAGTTTATTATGTTGTAAAACTCGTATCCATGATATTATTACTAACTAAGAATACTGTTTGAACTAATATAAAAAGGGGAAAATTATTCTATATTCAAGCAGTTTTTATCTGTGAGATTGTCGGTGTTGAAAAATGTGTAACTAGGTTCGGTATTCATAAGTATGTAATGTATCTTTTGTAAATCATAAAATGAAAAGAAATTATTATTATTATTGAAGCATGGGTTTCATGCTCAAGTTCTTTTATTTTATAGGTCAAACACCCATTGAGTGATTCTAGGGTTTGCCCTAGGTCTTAAAGTCAAAAGAGTCATTGTCATTTATTGAAGACCCCAATGGGCACATTGTAACTTGAAAAGAAAAAATATTTTTGTCTTTAAATTGTCGGAATACCCTCCAAGATCAAGTTGGCCTAGAAGCTGTCAAGTTGGCCTAATTGAAGAGCCATGTCTACCCCTTGAAGAAGCCTATATAAAGAGAGGAACTTGTCCTCAAAAGTGGCACTCACTCATCTCTCATTCTATGCGAAGAATAGGACGAAGAAGAGGTCGAAGAAGAAGGACGAAGAAGAGGTCGAACAAGGACAAAGTGTTTTGGGCCAATTCTCTCTCTCTCACGTGCTGGAGGAAGCTAAGGTTTCTATGCAAGGGTTTCATCTAGTTTGATCTTGGGACAAAGGAAGGGAAGAAGGCAAGCGAAGGCGACTAAGGGTATCTCTCTAGCCCTAAGTCACAAGGAAAGGAAAGCGAAGGACATAAGAAGGCTCTAGGAAGAGGATTGAAGTTCCCACGTGTGGCAGCAACAGTTGCTGGGGAGTCAAAATTTCAGATCTGCAATAGGAGGTCGAAGTTCTTGCAGTGGGAGGCCAAGTTGGTGCAATTGGAAGAGATTTACTTGGGTTTGGCCAAGTACAAAATTTGCACACTATCTCAAGAGGTTGACCTTGATCTTGGAGGGTATTGGTCTGAGTCATTAGGTCATGGTATTCGTCAATTGAAAGATCTATAAGAAGAGAAGAGCTTTAAGGGTTTTCCCCTCAAGAGGATGGGTTTTGGCCCTGGCTTGCAGCCTATACACTGTGTCATAGTTCTTATTGTTTTGGTAGTTGTTTGATGTTTCTCACATTATAATAATCAGGATCAAAGCTAATAAGTAAAAAGATAACACAAACAGTTATCAAGTTGAAGAGAATTAACATATTCATTGCTCTATTGCATTCTCAACATGGTATCAGAGCTAAGGTTAGCTAAGGGCATCATGAAGATCTCCTCTACAATGAAGAAGTTCATCAAGAAGTGTTCCAAGATAGCAAGCCAACTCAAGAAAGGTATCAAGAAAACATGGAGTCTCTTATTTTCTTCAAAGAAGGTATCAATCAAGGAAAAGGATGAAGGTCTCTTCTCGGCTCTCTCTGGCACATTCCAAGATGACACCATTTGGGTAATTGATAGCGGTGCATCAAGACATATGGTTGGCCATCCCAAACAATTTAAGACCTTATTAAAAGGTAAATCCACTTATTCAGTGGAACTTGGAGATAACAAGAGCTATCCCGTAAGGGGTATTGGATCGACCTCTATAAAGCTGGAGAATGGAAGCAACATCCACCTCAACAACATTCTATTTGTTCCAGGTTTGCATAAGAACTTACTTTCCATTTTAAGCTTAGAAGGTAAGGGTGATAGAGTAGCTTTCATTGATGGAAAGGTTGTTGTATGGAGTAAAGACTCAAATATAGAACAAGCTAAAGTCATTGGCATTCGAGAAGGAAGACTTTACAAAGTGATATCTCCTTTAGCCCAAGCCCTAGTTCACGTTGAAATTAGCTCATGTGAACTCTCACATAAAAGATTTGGTCATCTACATTTCAAAATCCTTCCAACTCTAATCTCCATAGTAGATGGAATACCTGAACTTAAGGAAGATCATGGAGTATGTAAGGGATGTGCATTGGCTAAGAATACCAAGAGACCATTTGGAAGTAGTGCTTCATGGTCAAAGGTAATCTTGGATCTCATTCACTCCGATGTATGTGGCCTTATGACTCCTAAATCACTTGGAGGTTATCTATATTATGTCACATTTATAGATGATCATTCAAGAAAGGCCTGGGTTTACTTAATGAAAACCAAGGATGAAGTATTTACAAAATTTCAAGAATTCAACGCTGAAGTGGAGTACCTTACAGAAAGAAAGATCAAGATACTAAGATCTGATAATGGAGGAGAATATACATCCAAGGAGATTATAGCATTCTGTAAGGAGTCTGGGATTAAGAGGGAGATAATAGTCCCATATGATCCTGAGCAACATGGAGTTGCAGAACGGAAGAATAGATCATTGAAAAAACTATGAAAGCAATGTTACACGATTAGGATCTACCTAAGTTTCTGTGGGGAAAAGCCACGAAGACAATTTTCTACATTCAGAATCGAAGTCCCCATAGGTCCCTAGACAACAAAACTCTAGAGGAAGTGTTCACTGGAAAGAAGCCATTTGTAGATCATCTCTGGATCTTTGGGTGTTCGTATATATCCATTTACCAAAGGACAAAAGAAAGAAGCTGGATCCATCAGGCATGAAAGGAGCGTTTGTTGGGTATAACAACTCATCTAAGGCTTATAGGATTTACATAGAAGAAGGACATCACATAGAAGTCAGTTGAGCTGTCATATTTGATGAAAGTATAACATTCAAGAAATCAAAGGAACTTCCTGTAGACTCTGATGATGAAGAACTTCCAGTGTTTGAGGAAGAAATTGACAGGGAAGGAGAAGAATCTCACCATGAAAAAGAAGTTCCTAGTGAACCTTCAACCCGTGGTCATCCCAGAAACAAGGAAAAGACGTAATTGGTTGAATTCTACACTACTTGATGCAGAAGGTCATGGGGTAGTGAAAGGCTCATTTAGGGAAAGCAAGAAAACCAAAAGATATGTTGGGTATGCTGCATACATGGCAAAACTAATAGAAGCAGAACCATCCAATTTTGAAGAGGCTGTTAATCATCAGGAATGGAAAGATGCCATGAATGAAGAGTATCAATCTATAATGAAGAATTGCGCGTGGGAGGTTGGACCTAGGCCCAAAGACAAATCTGTGGTAACTTCCAAGTGGATCTATAAGATCAAACATACGACAGATGGAAGTATAGAGAAGTCTAAGGTAAGATTTGTGGCTAGAGGTTTCTCGCAAAAAGAAGGCATCGACTAGGAAGAGACATTTGCTCCAACAACAAGATATACGGCAATTCGTTCATTAGTCTCTCTAGTAGCATTGATGGGATGGAACATCCATTAAATGGATGTCAAGACTGCATTTCTGAAAGAGAAACCCTTGGGATTTGAAGTTAAAGACAAGAAGGCATATGTTTGCAGATTGAAGAAAGCATTATATGGCCTCAAGCAAGCACCAAGGGCATAGTATGCTAGAATGGATGCATACTTGCAAAGAATAGGCTTCACAAAAAATTCTGCTGATCTGAGCCTTTATATCAATGTTGCAGATGGAAAACCTATAATCATTCTTCTGTATGTAGATGATCTTCTCTTGATAGGTGTAGAAGGTTGAATTGAAGAATGTAAGAAGCAACTAGCAACAGAATTTGACATGAAGGATCTTGGGCTGATGCATTATTATTTGGGACTAGAAGTCTGGCAAGGACCTGATGAAGTTTATTTGGGTCAAGGAAAGTACGTGATCAAGATGTTGAAGAGATTTGACATGATGGACTGCAAACCTATGACCACTCAGATGATCACAAACTTGAAGAGACTAAGGAGTTCTGAATTAAGCCCTGTGGATCCTTCCGAAAACCTATAATCATTCTTCTGTATGTAGATGATCTTCTCTTGATAGGTGTAGAAGGTTGAATTGAAGAATGTAAGAAGCAACTAGCAACAGAATTTGACATGAAGGATCTTGGGCTGATGCATTATTATTTGGGACTAGAAGTCTGGCAAGGACCTGATGAAGTTTATTTGGGTCAAGGAAAGTACGTGATCAAGATGTTGAAGAGATTTGACATGATGGACTGCAAACCTATGACCACTCAGATGATCACAAACTTGAAGAGACTAAGGAGTTCTGAATTAAGCCCTGCGGATCCTTCCAAGTATAGAAAACTAATTGGCTTTCTAATGTACTTGGTGAACTTGACCAAACATATGTTTTGCAGTAAATATTCTTAGTCAATTCCAAGTGGAGCCAAGGCATGATCATTGGATAGCAGTAAAGCATATTCTGAGATATCTACGAGGAACCGATCATTACTGGCTGAAATATGACAGAAGAAATAATGTCCACTTGATAGGACATACAGATTCTGACTGGGGAGGCAGTGAACAAGATGGTAGAAGCACTACTGGAGGATGTTTCAGTTTAGGATCCTCCATGATCTCATGGATGAGCCAGAAACAAGACACAGTTGCATTAAGTAGTGCTGACGCTGAATATGTTGTAGCCTGTGAAGTAAGTAGAGAAGCAACCTGGTTGAGGAATCTACTATCCGACCTGTTTGAAGAACCAATGAACCCTACAATGATACTTTGTGATAACACCAACATGTTTGTGTTATGAACATAAATTATGTAAAAATAAATAAGAATAGATAATAAATAATAAGTAAATTAACTGATGGTTAGTTAGTTAATAATGAATGGGCATGTCTTAGAGACATGCTTGTTCGTGAAGGGGTACTTACCTGGCTATATATACAGGACCCTCATTGTCATTTGTACTCATCCTACATCAATTTTTTTTATAATATACAATTTACATTTCCTGTCCTACAATGGATGTATTTGTCTACGAAGTATTTTAATATTTACGTTGCATATACGACTTTTGGTCATTACATTATATATATATACATATACGATTTTGGTATTACATTATATATATATATATATTAAAAAAGCACTTTAAAAGGAGGCTTGAAGTACAAAGTCCAAAGGAACTTTAAATATAGTATCTTAAGTCATCACGACAAAACAAATGGGATCAATCATTGAAAAAAAATGATGGAGCTCAATTCTAAAATGATGAAGGAAGAAAGGTTTTCCTATAATGGTCTTTTAGTTACAGATCATAGGGTAATTACATTAAAAGGAAATATCCAAGGAAGAGAAGTTAGATCATAGAGTAATTACATTAAAAGGAAATATCCCAGGAAGAGAAGTTAATGTTGC
The DNA here is from genome assembly GCA_000404065.3 of Pinus taeda. Taxonomy (NCBI): domain Eukaryota; kingdom Viridiplantae; phylum Streptophyta; class Pinopsida; order Pinales; family Pinaceae; genus Pinus; species Pinus taeda. The sequence continues at coordinate 119,968 of APFE030024595.1, forward strand.
CATCAACCCAAGCAATGATAAAACCTATATCAACATCAACTTGGCAAATCAACTATTAATTCCAGAGCTAAGCATTGGTGTAAAGAAAAATATTTTTGACCAAAACGAATATAAAATTAGTGATCTACAAGTGACAATAGGTCATTATGACTACATATCTCAATTTCATGTTGTAAGGACGGACAGAAACACTGACATCATACTCGGTCAACCCTGGTTTAAAGATTTGGGTACATTCATGTTAAACATAAAGAAACAAGTTTTGATGTTTCCTTATAAAGGGAAGATGGTCATGTTTTGAGACATAACAAGTAAATCAAAATCAATAAAATCTTCATTAGAAGACCTTAAGGATATCTCAGATTTGATGTTTCAAGATAACGAAAAAACTATATCAAAGAAGCAAAAAGAGCTTGAAGAAGTCATCTGCAGCAGAAACAAAGAAATTTCGCGCCTAAGAGATCACCAAGAAAAGCTACTCGAACAAGTGAAGAAAGCTAAAGCATCAAAGAAGGAACTCAAGGAGCGTTTATTAGAACAAGAAGAAGAAAAATTACGTTTAAAGTGCCTTAACCAAACATTAGTAGAACAAATCAAGTGTTTAAAAGACAAGAAGCGTGAAGGCCAAAATAAAGTTGACTCAGAGAATGAGGAATTTTACGTCTCAAAAATCATAATCAAAATCTGCTCAAACAGAGTAAAAAACTTAAGGACGATAAGAAGTCATTGACGAATAGGTTCAAAGAACTTGTCGCAAAGGAAGGATCAAAATCTCCAAATGTAGCAGTCCAAATTGAAGAAACAAAGATCAGGGCCATTAATCTCGCAGTTCAGGCAAATCCAAACCTTATTGAAGTAAAAACGTACTCAGATGTTGTCATTCAAACAGAGGACACCCCAAATAAAGATTCAGTAGTTAAGTCAACAACAACAATGCCTGGTGGCAATCAAGATATTGTCATAAAAACAATAAAGGAAGTTCAAACAAGAAAAAAACCTTATCTACATCCCGAATCACAAGAGTAGACACCTTAATCAATCTACAAATATGCATCACTCAGAACATAAACAACAAACTTATGTTACAAAGAATACTAAAGTGAGCTCAATTCAGTCTATTAATAACAACTTGTTACAAAATTCCAGTAATCAGAAGATTCCACAGAAGGTTAATCTAGGATGGTCTGATCCATTCTCAGTAAGACAATTTTATATATCACTCCAAGGCTCATATCAACTTGTATCGACAAAGATGATTGTTCCGAGACAAGAAGGCATTCATAGCAGAAAACAATATCAAGCAGAAGATATTTGTAGCGGAGATCAAGCCTTTCTTCAAAAAGCTTTGAGGACAAGGCTTTTTGAAGGAGAAGACAATGTTATGAACATAAATTATGTAAAAATAAATAAAAATAGATAATAAATAATAATCATAATAATATAAATATAATAATAAATAATAAGGAAATTATCTAATGATTAATTAGTTAATAATGAAAAGGCGTGTCTTAGAGACATGCTTGTTTGTGAAAGGGTACTTACCTGGCTATATATACAGGACCCTCAGTGTCATTTGTACTCATCTTACATCAATTTTTTATATAATATACAATTTGCATTTACTGTCCTACAATGGATGTATTTGTCTACGAAGTATTTGAATATTTACATTGCGTATACGACCTTTGGTCGTTACAGTTTGTCTAAAGACCCAGTGTTTCATGGAAAGACAAAGCATATAAACAACAAGTATCACTATATTCGAGAGTTAGTACAAAATGGTGTGCTGCAGCTATAGTGTATCTCTACTGATGAGCAGGTAGCTGACATATTGACAAAATCTCTTTTGAACAAGAAGCTTGTGTACTTGAGAGACAAGCTTGGCTTGGTTGATATATCCTCCCTAATTGAGAGGGAGAGATAGACACTACATTCTTGTGACTAGGTTTGGTCTTCATAAGTATGTAATGTATCTTTTGTAAATTATAAAATGAAAAGAAATTATTATAATTATTGAAGCATGGGTTTCATGCTCAAGTTCTTTTATTTTATAGGTCAAGCACCCATTGAGTGCTTATAGGGTTTGTCATAGGTCTAGAAGTCAAAAGAGTCATTGTCATATATTGAAGACCCTAATGGGCACATTGTAACTTGTAAAGAAAAATTATTTTTGTCTTTAAAGTGTCGGAATACCCTCCAAGATCAAGTCAGCCTAGAAGTTGTCAAGTTGGCCTAATTGAATAGCCATGTCTACCCCTTGAAGAAGCCTATATAAGGAGAGGAACTCGTCCTCCAAAGAGGCACTCACTCATCTCTCATTCTATGTGAAGAAGAGGACGAAGAAGAGATCGAAGAAGAAGGACGAAGAGGAGGTCGAAGAAGTATGGAGTGTTTTGGGCTAGTTCTCTCTCTCTCATGCGATAGAGGAAGCTAGGGTTTCTGTGCAAGGGTTTCATCTAGTTTGATCTTGGGACGAAGGAAGGGAAGAAGGCAAGCGAAGGCTACTAAGGGTATCTCTATAGCCCTAAGTCACAAGGAGAGGCAAGTGAAGGATATACGAAGGCTCTAGGAAGAGGATTGAAGCTCCCACATGTGGCAACAGTAGTTGTTGGGGAGTCGAAATTTCGGATTTGTAGTAGGAGGCCGAGTTGGTGCAATTGGAAGAGATTTATTTGGGTTTGGCAAGTACAAAGTTTGCACACTGTCTCAAGAGGTTGATCTTGATCTTGGAGGGTATTGGTATGAGTCATTAGGTCATGGTATTTGTCAATTGAAAAATCTATAAGAAGAGAAGAGATTTAAGGGTTTTCCTCTCAAGAGGAGGGGTTTTAGCCCTGGCTTGCAGCCTATACACTGTCACTGTTCCTATTGTTTTGGTAGTTGTTGATGTTTCTAACATTATAATAATCAGGATCAAAGCTAATAAGTAATAAGATAACACAAACATCAAGTTGAAGAGAATTAACATATTCATTGCCCTATTTAATTCTCAACATTCGGATGGATGGTTTAAAGTTGTCAGAGGCCTGAATGCATTGCCTGTTGTTATCACACAAATTGCACTTTAGGAGATACAGTTTGAAAACTTAAGCGAGGGTGGAGTGAAACTAAGGGGATTTACTCTTCATATCACCTTGAAATTCATTGCCTTAAGACCTAGCAATCTTAACCTAGGGAAGCCCCACTTGAGCCGTAGGAGAGCTGGCTTGAAGTGCAGAAGAGTGTTGGTGAGGCAAGAATGACACCCTCTTAGTTTCACTCTACATTCACTTGAGTTCTCAGATTTTATCTCCTAAAGTGCAAGTTTGTGATAACGCTCGTATGTTCTTTAGTATGTGTTTTTGTATTCTGTGCCATTCGCTAATTTATTGGCAACTTTTGGTTTGATAAGCTTGTACCATATAAACAGAAAGGAGGGTGAATTATTGCTGATACAAGTTCCTTTGAAAATGTTATAACATGGGATGGGGTATGGGAGAAGCATACATCAACAATTGTTGGTCTTTAGTATTTTTATCTTTAAACTGTTTAATGTTTATTTTTATTTTTGTATCCCGGAGTAACCCAACAACTCGCCTGACATGTAACTACTAGTAAACCTCTGGGGGTTTACGACTTATCCTCCTTGTCGTAAACTGGCTCACTCAGGGGAGTTTTGTGCCTTGTTTCCACAATTTCACAAACATTGAATTGATCAATTGAGATGCCCCCCGAGGTTAATCTATTTAATGTTAAGTCATAATTAATTGTGCAATTGGTTTACATTTTGTTGGAAATATTGTTGTCATTGATGTCAAAAACAGAGGGAGACTAGATATGTCCAAGATAAAGATCACAAAATGAAGATTGTTGGAAATATTATTTGGATACCTAGTTTTATGATCACTAATTAGAATACCCTATCTCTGAAGGCAGTTTCACTCTAAAGACCTAGCTCAAATGGGAGCATAGATATATGATTGGAAAGCTTATTCTAAGACCTTTCCAACAATATACGACGGTTCTTCTAGCTCCATAGGAATGAGGAGATATGAAAGATTCTGTTAGGTTGGCACATCCATAGAGTACAAGTCGGCCTGCCCAATTTTACAAGTCAGCCCCATAAATGAACATAGAAACACTATAAATAAATGATATATGAGTGCAGTTGAAGATCATCTAAGCAAGAAAATATTTGATGTGTGCAAGAGAAGTTGGGGAATACTCTTTAGGGTTTTAAAGGTGGAAAACAACGTGATTTTGTGGAGTGAACGAGTCATCTTGGCATTTTCACTATAAATTTTCTTTTGGGATGTTTCAGACTACGATATTTTGAGCAGATAGATGCGAGATCCTTGTGTACATGTGGTAATTTTTTTTGGCATTGGTTGATTATACTTTTTGAGATATGCCCTAAGGAAGTTAGGGTTTGTGATTGATCTTGAAATTTGCTTCAAATGAGCCATCTTGGGATTTTCACTATAACTTAAGTTTTGGGACATTTCAAATTGTGAAAAATTGAGGGAACAAAGGTGAGATCTCTGGGTACATGTGATCAAATTTTTAGACTTGGGTTCGCTATAATTTTGAAGATATGCCTTGTGGAAGTTAGGGTTTTTAAATAGTTTTGAAATCAGTTTCGAATAGGTCAGTTTGACATTTTGCTATAACTTATTTTTTGGGATGTTTTAGAGTGAAATTTTTAGAGACCCATGGAGACATATTGTGGTACCGCAAATAAAAATTTCGAACTTTCGTTGCAATACTTTCAGAGATATGCCTTGTGGAAGTTAGGGTTTTTTGAATGATCTTAAAATTGATTTCAAACAAATCAGCTTGGAATTTTTGCTATAACTTATTTTTTGGTACTTTTCAAATTCTGAAATTTTTAGAGATCTGAGAAGGCATACAAAAGTGCCTTAGGTAAAAATTTGAGACTCAAATTTGCAAAATTGGATATGTGGCATGCTGTACAAGTTCGTTCTCGGGAAGAGGCCAAAAACAACAAGTTTTGGGAGAAGCAGACTTGGTGAAGGCCGAAGCAAAAAGCAGACCTAGCAAAGGTAGAAGCAGCTAGTGGACTTGATGAAGGCAGAATAACACACAGACTCAGTGAAGTAGGTTGGTGCCTTATGAATATTTGCAACAATGGGGATTGGTGTCTCTAGTAGGTTGGTGCTTGTGAATATTTGCAATGGTGGGAATTGGTGTCTCTATTAGGTTGGTCACTGGTGCCTATGAATATTTGCAGCAATGGGGATTGGTATCTCCAATAGGTTGGTGCCTACAAATATTTGTAACAATCTATGTTGCACGGGGACCTGCCCCCCCCAAAAATACTCACGCATCTTGCGTCCCCGCATTTCGGGGACTTTTGGACCCTTAGGAAAAGTCCCCAACTGTTGGGGACTCCTTTGGGGACTTGGGGATTTGCTAGTCATCCCCAAGATGTTCCAGACAGATTTTAGGGATGTTCCAGACAAATTTCAGGGATGCTTTTGGCAGATTTCAAGGGTTTTCAGGGTAGATTTCAGGGATGTTTTGAGAAGTTTTTAGGGATAATCCAAGCACAGAGCTTCAATTTTGACAATCATGGACATTGATGATTGAACAATGTGATCATTTTTCCCATTCATTTTTTTGGAATGCATTGAATCTAAATTTTTAGTACAAGTTGCAGCTCAAAACATGGGTTTTGTTTGATGGGTTCCATTTTGGATTTCTAGTGATTTAGATATTGGATTTTCAATGGTAAAATTACAAAAAGCACCCTCCATGTCAAGAAAACAGAAAATACGTTTTAAAAGGATGATCCTTGTGGTTATTTTCTTGTTCTTTCTCAGGATCATCTCAGATTTTACATATTGTATGTGGGTTTCGAGGACTTATTCAAGTTCAATGCTTCCATCATCCCGACCCCAAGCATTGTGAAAACAATCATATAGTTGTGAATTAGATTGAGTACTAAATGTTTAAATAAATTCCTATTCAATCCCCTTCTTAATCTGAAATATGAATTTAATACCATTAGAAAACCAAATTATTTTATAGTGGTTTTCAACACAACTATACAAGTTTACAAAACCTATTGAAAAGGGAATGCCTTGTGTGTTTAACATAGTCATCATTAACAAGAAATATGAGGAAAAAAAACTAATATAAAGGCAGTTCTCCTTGATAGATTGTTCATGGGCCTTATTACAAATTCAAAGTAGTTACACTTAAGTTTTCTAAAGCTAAAGCTGATGTCTAGTGGCCAAAAATGGATTGTCACTCAACCCCTTTTCAAATTGTTTGAGATTTTAATTGGAGAGTGTAAGGGTTGTGCATAATACTAGCTTGAAACAACTACAAATGTTAATATTGAATTATGCATCTCTCTCTCTCTCTATATATATATTGCTGTACCCAACCCCTCGTCCCCTGAAAGTTTGGGGGTGCGCTCTAGCCGTTTCGAGGACTCGTCCCCCCGTCCCCACCGTTACCCCATCCCCAAAACCAGTGCAACATAGGTAACAATAGATTGGTGCCTACAAAAAATTATGAAAAGAAGTTTTGTGGTTTTCTCCCGAGAGGGTTTCAACATAAATCTTGTGTTCCACGTTCTGCAGCTAATCAATCTCATATGTGATTGTTTTCTTATGGTTCATTCATGTTTAAATAAGTAAAAATTGTCTAAATCTGATTCACCCCCGCACCTAGTATAAGTGTGTGCTCAACACATTAATAACACTAATGTGTACTAATCCGTTTAACATTGGCCATAATCAAGACACATAAATGAGATCTATCTTTGGCGTTTGTCATGTAACAACAGAACTTCAGGGTTCATTTATTTGCTGGCTATTATACATTCTCATTTTCAAACAGCCTTGGAACACTATTCAAGTTATCATCACATAGTCTATTGAAATTAATAACACTAATATGTACTATTCCATTTAACATCGCCCATAATAAATACATATAAATGAGATCTATCTCTGGCATTTGTCATGGAATGACAGAAGTTCAGGGTTTATTTATTTGCTGGCTATTCTACATTCTCATTTTCAAATACCCTTGGAACACTGTTCAAGTTATCATCGCATAGTCTATTGAAATTTGATGCTGGGCTTGTATAGGTGGATTTTCTCATTCTATTCCTGTGAGTCAATTTCATGATCTACCTAAACTGATGTGCTCCTTGTAACTGAAGGTTTTAACTGATAAGCAACTGCAATTTGATTCAGAGTGAACAAAGTTGAGTATACCTGGTGACTTCTGAGCCAATGGAAGAGGAACCAAGGTCTCTGATTTTTCAGTGATAGATGAGAAGCTTTGATTGGTTTCAAGCTGTTTTTTTTGCTTTCCTTTTTCTGACAGTGTAATAAAAAATAATGTTAGAAGCTGACAGAGGCTTTAATAGCTTATTGAGGCTATTTACGCTATATCTTATATCCTTGTAGAAGCGATATATCATATATATCATATATGAGTCAATGCATCGTAAGTTCTATATATTGTTGGAATTAGAATTCCATGAATGAATGAGGTATTGTTCATCTTTGTTTTTTTGTTTTGTTTATATTAGTTCATCCTTCATATTCAACTATACGTCAATACGACATCATCCTGTAATCCAAATGTACTGAAGTAAAGCGGATGCTATTTTTCAGCAATATATAACAGGATTCTTATTATGAGGAACTTGTATTTTCTCTTGTAGGAAGCGCCCTTGATGAAAATTTTGAAAAATTGAAATACTGATTATGTGCAAATAAATTGACATCTTCCGTAGATGTGTTGATCTTAGAGGATTATACTATGAAACTAATTACGCATTATATTTATTGAATTTTCAGCACATGTTCTTGATGTGGCTCTCTTGTGCTGATTTTCATTGCTGTCCTTTCATAATTAGGAGTTCTGGCTTCGGAATGAAGAGCTTGTGGAGATGTATGAACAGAAATTCCATGATGCTGGATATGAGATCTATAAACTTGGACGCACCAATAATCGTGGAGATGGTAACTTAATCTTTTATGTGGCCTTCACACTTTATATGTTGTAGCATACAATATCATTTTAGACAAACTTTGAGGTTGTTTCACATAATACCCATTAGATTGACAGCCTTATGTACATAGAACAGGAAACTAACATCTTTATGTATGTACAATGTTCACCACTCAGCATGTCTCTTGCTGGCTGCGGAAATTTAATGTGCTTTTCACGATTATTAGGAATTGTGTTTGGGTTGGTTATATGAACCATTTTTTAATGGTGTTTCTTCTAATAATTATTTTTAATCATTTTCCTTTGAATTATGAAGCATATGGGCTAGTTATAAAACATTTTCAGAGGCAGTTGATAATTCAATCCCCTTATGTTTCACATCCAACTTCAAGGCACTTCTAATCTATTTTAAATTTTTAAGTCCTGCCTACAAAATGAGATAGTAAAACCTGAAGTAGGGATGTTTTCTTTATAAGCTGACTCTTTAGCATTTTACAGGTCTTTTCACTGCAGTGAGAAAGGACCATTTCAAGGTTGTGAACCAGCGGGAACTTCTCTTCCATGACTTTGGTGACCGTGTAGCTCAGTTTTTGCACCTCCAGTCTGTAGTTCCATCTTTACAGAGTGAAACGGGTGGTGTTCCATACGAAGCTCTTGTTGTTAACACCCATTTGCTATTCCCCCACAATTCTAATTTCTGCCTTGTTCGTCTCCGTCAGGTATGTTTCTTTCCATAAGTTTGTGATATCTATATGCTACTTTAGTTTTCACAAACTGGGCTGCAAATTGCAATGCGCTTTCTTATGATCTCTTCAGTAGTGATTGCAGTTTTGATTGCAGCTTTCTGAGATGGCAATAACATGCTTTAGCTCCTTTTTCTGTGCCTCCACTTTCAGTAGCTCAGATTACACTATGTTGATTAAATTTCTGACTGAAACAGGTATACAAGATCTTAGAGTATTTGGAGGCCTTTAAGGCAGATTATAAGCTTCCTCCAATCCCTGTTATTCTCTGTGGGTGAGCATCAGTTCCTATTTGACAGATCAATAGCATCGACTAAATCCTAAGTTAAGCTTATGGAGAGATTGTTCTTATTCAGAATCACTCTGCAGAGGAATTGTTGCCATAAAATTGCAAAATTCCATCTGATAGAATTTGCATGGATCATTCTTCATCTTTTGTCAACTGTAAGATGCCTACCTTGAATGCATTCTCTGCAGGGACTGGAATGGGAGCAAACGTGGACACGTATACAAGTTTTTACGGTCTCAAGGATTTGTCTCATCTTATGATGCTGCTCATAATTACAGTGACAATGATAAAGATGCTCATAAGGTTAGTGCTCTCCAGCTAGATATAACTTAACTCATTATTTTGTCTGTAACAGAGTTGCGAAAATCTTCAATTTCTCCTGATTGTTCTGTTCTTTTCAGGTTCCCAAGTTTTTTTGAGTTTATGCTTGCTGATTTTTTTCAAGTTTTTGTTGATTTTTTTCCTTAATTTTCTGATTTTCCAAGTTGACATCCCGGCAGTTTTATGTTGATGCTGAGTTTTGCAACAATAGTTTAAACTTGGTGATTAAATTTTAACAGTGGTTGGCATATTTTCATGGTCTCATCTCTGTTTTTCTTCAATGAATTTAATGATTGCATTTATGGCTTTTCACGCCACTTTACGTTTTGACTGTCTTATTTTGCTTTGCCAGTGGATCAGCCACAGGAATCACCGAGGAAACATCTGTGGGGTGGATTTCATTTGGCTTCTTAATCCCAATAAACGTCGGAAGCTTTTAAGGACTAGCTGGATGGAAGCAGTTTTTGGAATTATTAAGGTTGTGAACACTGATCTTCTAGCCATGAAAGTGAATATGTTTAGATGAAACTTCTCTCATATTTATTTTGAAAGAGTTAACTTTCTGATTTTTCTGCTCCAAGAAAGATAGATTTTATGTTTTTAAAATCCATCGTTTTCTATAGTTTTATGCTTAATGAAACTTCTAACTTGTTGCATATGTCTTAATTGCAGTCCAAATTGAAAGAAGCTGGTTTTAATGATTTAGATGCCTTTTGCTTCTTTAAATCAGCGAGGAGATTTGAGGATTATTTGACACTAAAGGACTTCGGTCAGGGACTTCAACAGGTAGGTTTATGTACTTGTTGCAATCGATATGTCTTATTTTGTTGCCTGGCATGCTTGCTACGGTATTTAATTTCCAAAGATTTAAAGTAGTCTCTTGTTCAATTTACCCATTTATTTTCACCCTAGCTTTTGGAATAGACTGTATACCTTTCACTAAAGGAATTGAAAATGTTGTAGCTAGGGCTTACAGAACAGTGTTCAGAGGGTCTTACAACGGAGGAGATTGAAGACTTGATGGTGGCAGCTGACCTTGATGGAAATGGAATAATAGACAGTTGGGAATTTGAGGTGTGTGAAAACCTTTCTCTTCCAGTTTCTATGTTTTCACTAGTTCTAGAGGGTATTGAAATACTTTAGATGCATTTTTATGTACTGACTCATTACTTTCAGAAATTGATGGTGGCACAATCCATTGACCGGAGTTCTGTTATTCATTCGGAAGGAACAAATGTTGCAGCAGTGAAATTGTCAGCACCCTATTTTCCTGGGAATAGTGAAGGACCATATCAAAATGGCTCTACAACTTTGGAACATAATAAACACTCACTTTTAATGCAAACAATAGGGTCTGAATCAGGGACTCCATTGATGAAGTTTGATGCAGATCCAGATATGCAGGATCCTTGTTACCTTCAAGAAACAGAAATCGGTTTTGATGTGAAGGGTGCATCTTTGTTTCCTTCAGAGGTGGAACAGGGCATCTGGCCTGAAAACTATCTCATGTCTGACCATGCTCTACTAAGTGCTGTTTTTTCACCGGTAAAGATACCCCCGTGTGACAAAGCGAATCTTTGACCAGAGTGTGGTTCTCCAAAAATGGGTTTTGTAACTGTAGAGAAAGGAAAAATGAATTTATCATGACATACTATGATAACACATTGTTCATCAAAATCCCAGAATTGTAGTTCTCCAAAATACAATGATTAATCATCAGCAAGCAGTAGTCTTGGTATCTGAAGTTTACAACACTTCATTACTTGACGAAGTTATATATCTAGTCTCGACTTCATTCTTTTCTGAGATCAAAATGGTTTTAGTCAAAGTTTATGTCTGGAAATTTTGCAATCAAAAGATGTACCATTGCCAAGTTTCTCACCAAAAATCAACATATGTAATCTTAGAACACATCAAATCTCTGCAATTTTAGGTCTCCCAAATTACAACACTGAACTTTTATATGTTAGGAAGTTGCTGGACAGAATGTCGCACAGTTCTTGTTGCTTGCCTGTGTTTCTACCCTGATTTTGTCAGAAACAGGGCCATAGACCACCTTTCTTATCCACGTATACTTCTTGAGATGGCAAAAACAATCTTTAGGAAGTTTCAGTAATCCGGTACAGGTTGTCCCATGAAACATCGTACTTTACCCACCATAAATGTGTGCATATCACAACATCACATAATCCATATAAAGATACCTCATTTATGTTTTCGAGTTTCCATGGAAATATTAGAATTTCAAAGCACATATGCACAAGACAATAAATTTCACACTAAATTCTAATGATATTGTATTGCATGATGACACAAATTTGTCGTACAAACTTGTCTTTGAATTGGCTGCTAAGGATGAGAATAACTCTCCAACGAAAAATCCACTGGCGACCCAATTAATTTTAGTCACTAATTGAGGGACGAGGAGGGCCACACAATGATGACAACAACAACCCTCTAGTCACTGGTTGGATCTCGACAGCGGCATGATATTTTGTTTTCATGGTCTTGTTTATTTTTGTGTTGTTTGTACTTATCATGATTACACTACTAACCTTTGGACCCTTGGATTTTCCTACTGGTCAAGTGGTGCGATGATAATTTTGGCTTTGATTTGGTGGCTATAGAAGTTTTAGGCTGTACTTTGCGGTCTTAAATGCAATAGGGACTAATGATAGTAGACGCTGCTTGTACAACCCACTTTATATGTAATAGATTGCTCATGTGCTGATTGGAAAACATTAACAATTGAAGAAAGCAGTTTATACAAAAGAGGATTATCTTGTCTCAAATCAGCACTAGTACCTCACCTCAATACAACTTGCCTAGAAAATCATAACAATTTTTTTTTGTAAGACTGTAATTATATTAGATCAGAAAATAAAAAAAAGCATACATCATAGTATTTCAGTGGTCGGCCTGACTAAAAGCCAGACCATCTATATAATTGTTCGTCTTTTGACGATCTATACTGTCTAAAGTTTGAGATCCTACCAGACTTAAAACTGAACATAGATACAAAATTAGGGGCAAAACACTCCATAGGTGAGCTGCCCAAGGTGCCAACCAGGGTGGACATTAGCCATACCCTATTTGAACCCTTGAATCATGTAGTCGAGTGCCCTTAGGGCAGAAATTACAAAAGGAGACAAAAATTCTGGATCATTTGACTTAACTCAGAGGGACTAGTGTTCTCCAATGGTGATGGGTTCGGCCAACGACCCACTCGCCTGAACACCATCCTGCTTCAGGTTGTTAGAGTTGGGGAAAGCGCTGCCGCCCTCTCCGTGCTTCTTGCTGGTGCTGCTTTTGAGCAGTGCATAGTGAAGTGAGTCTTTGGTGATGAATTTCTTGTGGTGCATCGACTCCACGTAGACAATGAACTTCACGTCCAACAAGTCAAGTCTGTCCTCCAATGCTTCTTGGCCTGATTGTTTTCTTGCATTGCCAGACCCAGGAGAGTTTTCATGCTCCAAGTGAGCTCAATTGTGCGACTATAGAGATTTTCGCGTGCTCTGGTTAGGCCTAGGTCCAGAATCCAATGAATTCCTTGTCCACGACCGCAGTGCTGGTGTTTCACATAATTTCTGCGGCTTGCTCCTCAAGTTGATTGTTATTTTCTTTTTCTTGAGGCGAGATTGTGCTGTGGAAGTTGAGAGTTGCCTGACGAGCCGCAGTCTTAGCTCTAGTTCTAGGGCACATGCCTTCCGCGGTCCATGCTGCGACCTCTTGGTTGTAGTTCGAATAGGGGAAATGAGGAAAGAAACTAAACATTTAGTTATACATTGACCAAGAAAAGCTCATAACTAACTTGAAAACTGAATTCAAACACACAAATAACAACACAGGATTTATGTGGTAAAACCTTGATAGGGTGTCAAGGAAACATCCATGGGGCAAGGGATTGGAATCTCTATTCAATCAACAATGATTCTCCATACAACAGTTTGAGCATTCATTTGACTTTATATGTGCCTCCTCAGTTACATAACCGATGATTCGGTATAAACCTAGCTCGTTACATTTTACCCAAATTTACTTAATTAGTTGTCAAACTTCCAACAAACTCCACCTTGACAACAATTTTCCTAATCCCTTGCCCATGCCCATTCATCATCTTTTCTACAAGCCAAGAGAAGCTAAACACCATCGCAGCTTCTCTACTGTAACTGGCTTTGTGAATATGTCTGCACAATTCTCCCGCATATGGAACTTTTGAAGAGCTACTTTTCCGCCATCGATCGCATGTCTCAGAAAATGATACCTTACATCAATGTGCTTGGTTCTGCTGTGATAAGCAGGATTTGTAGCCAAGTGAATAGCACTTCGACTGTCACAAAGTACATTCACTTTCTCCTGTGTCCTCCCAATCTCATCAAGCAAACCCTTTAACCAGATTGCTTCTTTACTGGCATCTGAAGCAACTATATATTCTGTTTCGATAGTGGACAATGCAATTGTTTCTTGAAGCTTTGACATCCAACTAATTGCTCCATCTACAAGAGTAAAGACATAATCTGTAGTAGATCTTCTTTTGTCCAAATCACCTGCATAATCAGCACCTACATATCTGCAGACTGATCCTTCACCACCACTAAAGATGATGCAATGGTCACTTGTGCCTCTTAGATATTGAAGCACCCATTTCACTGCTCACCAATGTTCTTCACCTGGATTTTCCATGAACCTGCTGACAACTCCAATTGCATGTGAAATGTCAGGTCTTGTAGATACAATCGCATATTAAGTTGCCTACAACATTTGCATATGGTACATGAGACATATACTGCTTTTCTTCATCAGTTCTAGGACTCAAAACTGAAGAAAGCTTAAATTGGGAAGCTAGTGGAACATTAACAGGTTTCACATTGTTCATGGAGAACTTTTCAAGTACTTTCTCCACATACTTTTGTTGTGATAACCAAAGCTTACCATTTTTTCTGTCTCTGTGTATCTCCATGCCCAAGATATGTTTTGCTGCTCCAAGATCCTTCATATCAAATGTCCTAGAGAGCTGAGCCTTTAACCTGTTGATCTCTTCCATGCTTTTGCTTGCAATAAGCATATCGTCAACATACAAAGCTAAGGTAATGAATATGCCATTGAAACTTTTGAAGTATACACAATGATCATACTCACTTCTTATAAAGTTCTGGCTCACCATGAAGGAATCAAACTTCTTGTACCATTGTCTGGGAGACTGCCTCAGACCATACAATGATTTCTTGAGCTTGCAAACTAATCTTCTGCTGTGACCTTGTACAAAGCCTTCTCGCTGTTCCATATATATCTCTTCATTCAAATCACCATGTAGAAACTCTGTTTTAACATCAAACTTTTCTAACTCAAGATAAAGTAACGCAGTTAGTGCCAACACAGTACGAATAGAAACAAGTTTTACAACTGGAGAAAAAGTCTCATGAAAGTCTATACCTTCAACCTGAGAATACCCTTTTGCTACCAGTCTCGCCTTATACCTTTCGATACTTCCATCAACTTTTCGTTTCAGTTTGAAGACCCACTTGCATCCAACAACACTTCTCCCGTCAGGAAGCTCTACAAGATCCCAGGTATTGTTCTTGGCTAAGGAATCCATTTCTTCTTCCATAGCTGTTTTCCATTTTTCGCTATCTGTATCATCTATTGCTTCTTGATAACAAGAAGGTTCACCATCTTCAGTAATCAAAGCAAAAGATGAAGCATAATCTTCATACCTTTTGGGAGTTTTTCTTTCCCTTGTAGACCTTCTTAGAGTGACTAGTTGCTGAAATGGTTTAGAAGCTTCAATGGCTTCCTTTGTATCTTCAACACTTTTTTCTCCAGAAGTCTCTCATTCCTTTTGACTGTCGCTGAAAGGTCTAGCCTCCAACTGAACTTGTTGATTTGGCGATACTTGTTCCTGTTCAATTCTTTCAACATTTGATTTTAAAAGAGAAGATTCATCAAATGTTACATCTTGACTAATGACTATCTTCTGCAATGTAGGATCCCACAACCTGTATCCTTTCACTGCATAGTCATACCCAACAAAGACATAACACTTCGATTTTGGATCTAATTTTGAACACTGATTTTTAGGAATAAGAGAATAAGCATCACAGCTAAATATTCTCAAATGTGAATAATCACAAGACTGACCTGTCCAAACTTCTTCATGAATTTTACAATTAATTGCGACTAAAGGTGATCTGTTAACTAAATAACTAGTAGATACTGCTTCTGCCCACAACTCCTTTTGCAAGTTAGCATCGCTGATCATGCTTCTGGCTCTTTCCATAAGAGTCTGATTCATATGCTCAACAACACCATTTTGCTGAGGAGTATAAACATCGGTTTTGTGTCTAATTATTCCCTCATCTTTACAATATTGTTCAAATTCAATTGAAGTGAACTCACCATCATTGTCAGTTCTTAAACATTTAATAGATTTGCCTATTCTTTTCTCTACCATTGCTTTAAATTGTTTAAAAACATTGAATACATCAGCTTTCCTTTTTAGCATAAAGACCCAAACTTTTTGGGAAAAATCATCAATAAACATTAAAAAATATAGAGCACCTCCATATGATACAATAGTGGATCACAGATCAGAATGAATATAGTCTAAAATATCTTTACTATTATGATTTCCAAATTTAAGTCTCTGTTTACACTGTTTTCCATACACATGATGTTTACAGAAATCTAACTTCAAGGATTTCAGATCAGGAAGAGATTTACATTTCATTAGTATCTGAAGACCTTTCTCACTCATATGACCTAATCATTGATGCCATAGACGAGTATCTGCTTCTTCCTTTTCTGACGCAACCGCTGCTTCACTAACCTGAGTACTTCCTTTTAACCTGTAAAGATTTCCGACCTTTTCTGCTTTCATAACCACTAGGGCTCCTTTAAAGACTTTAAAGACGCCATCCTGACTTGTAAACTTATAACCATCTGAATCCAACACTCCCAAAGAAATCAAGTTTTTCTTCAAATAAGGTACATGTCTAACATTAGTTAATGTTCTAACTGTGTTATCATACATCTTAATCCTGATATTCCCCATCCCAACAATCTGACATGACACCTTATTACCCATAAACACAGAACAACCATTTACATTTTCATATGAAGTAAACCAATTTATGTGTGGATACATGTGATGAGAAGCACCATAGTCTAACAACCAACTTTCTAAACCTTGAGAGACATTACATTCAGGTGAAGTTTCATCTATCATACATAATTCTTCAGCAGATAAAACTTCGTCTATCATACCTGAATCGACCTAATTCGCTTCCTTCTTCGGGTTATCGGATTCTTTTCGTTTCCAACAGTGTTTCTTCAAGTGTCTAATTTTATTATAGTGCCAACACTTTGCCTTACACTTCTTTCCCTTCGATTTAGATCTAGAAGACCCCCTTGGTTTTTCTCCTCTTTCCTTTGAGCGTCCTCTAGCTACCGTTGCTTCTGATGCAGCTGTTTCAGTATTGGATTTCCTTCGTACTTCTTCAGACAAGAGAGCTCTCACGATTGATTCAAACTTCAAAGATTCAGCAGTGCTCAAGCTGATTGAAGTTACGAAGTGATCCCATGATTCAGATAGAGAACATAGCAAGGTTATGGCTTTATCTTTTTCTTGAATTTTAACTTCCGTATCTATTAATTGACATATAAGTGTATTAAAACCATTCAAATGTTCTGCAATTTTTGAACCTTCTTTCACTCGAAGACTGTACAACTGTCTTTTAAGATAAATTCTATTGGTTAATGACTGTCATATAGAGTTTTTCCAGTTTTTCCCACAATCCTGGAGCTGTACTCTCTTCAACAATGTTGAAGAGAACCTCATCCGCCAGGCATAACCTAATGGTACCGAGAGCTCGGGTATCTAAGTCCTCCGAGTCTGAATCAGTCATGGTTGCAGGTTTCTTAGTTGCCCCATCCAATGCCTTATGCAACCCTTGTTGCACAAACAGAGCCCTAACCTTTAGTTTCCAAAGAGTAAAATTGCTCTTTTCGGTGAATTTCTCCACCTCGAATTTCACATTTGACATCTTGGCCATTTTGTTATTCTCCTAGGGTTTCAGTTTTTCAACTAGGGTTTATATTTCCTTATTTCTTCAGGAAAGTTTTTTTTTCAATTTAAATAGAAAAAAATTCAACTAGGGTTTATATTTCCTTACTTCTCCAAGAAAGTTTTTTTTTTCAATTTAAATAGAAAAAACCCTTTGAAAAAAAACTTTTTTCTTTCCTTCAATTTAAAAAAAAAACCTTTGTCTTTTTTTTCTTCAATTTACACACATCCACCCATTTATTTTTAGAATTTCTTCAATTTACATACATCAACCCCTTTATTTTCAGAATTTCTTCATTTACACACATCCACCCCTTTATTTTCACAACTTTCTGAGAATTTTTTTGTTTTGAGACAAAATTTCTTTTAAAAAATACCTGGATCCATATCTGCTGATCGAATTCCTCTGGTAACAAGCAAGCTAGGCCTCTGGCAGCACCACTCAGGCTCCTTCATCGCAACAATGTTGCCCTCCAGCGCGCAGAGATCAAGGCTGTGCACTCGCAGCACCTTTGGCAGCACGCAAGCTCCTTCACCGCAGCGCTATGCACGCAGAGACTGCTCCACACATATACAAAGACCACACTGGCACTGGGCAGTGTGGTCAACGATAGAGGGGTTCTCACGTAGGAACGCAAAGAGTTCGGTTTTCACATAGAGGGAAGTTGCTCTGGTCTTCATGGCCTCCCCTCAGAGAATACATGCAGAGAATGACATAACCTTTTCACACTCCTCACGCCAGTAGCAACGTCCTTTCTACTCCAGCACGCAGCACCTCGAGCCTTCACGCCACATAGCAACAAGTCTTCCTCTCGTACACGCAGGCAACACTCTATACGCAGGTAACAGGGTTCTGCTCGCCTTCATGCAGAGACAGGATTTGGCACACAGAGATTTGCTTGCCTTCACGCAGAGACACACAACGTTCACACTGAGAATACAGACACACAACCTTCACGCTGAGACAGACACACAGCCTTCACACAGAGACACACAACCTTCATGCTGAGAATACAGGGTTTGGCAACAGCTTTCTCGACCTCCTCCCTTTCACGCAGCCTCTGGACATCACTCCTGGACTCCATACTCAACTCACTCACTCAATTCAACTAACTCGCTTTGATACTGAAAACAAGTGCATGTGCATGTCGTTAGGTTTTTATTAATTTCTTGTGCGTAAAAAACACCACTAGTTTCACTTCCGTTATCCCGTGACTTAAAGAACAACCTATTCTAAAATCAAGCGCTAACTAAAATTCACTATTTTTTTTAAATTTTTTTTTAAGTTAGATACACCAACAAATTTTAGGATTTTAGGGCCTTGGATTAGGCGAGTGGAGAGTTAACTCTCCAAGGCCATTTAAACGTCAAAAATAGGAGTCTGAATAGCGAGTGAAAATCCAATAGCGTTAGGAAGACCAGAAAAGCTCCGGATCTGGGAGTTAAGCACGAGGGTCTGTGAAGACAGGGAAAAGAGATACCCCCTCTCCTATTTGTATGAACTTACCTCACGACTGTTCCGCCTGGCTTCTGCGACGAGTTGGTATCCATAGTTGCTACTCCTAGGGATCTACACAGGTGGCTGCGGAGGGTAATCCCGTGGCACCTGAGGTCGACGTTGCATCACTCTCGACAGTACTACTGGAGGGCACCCTTGTGAAGCTTGGGGGCTTGCATCGACACAGGCTGTTGTTAGGAGGTCAGCGTAACTTCCTCTGTTACCTTCGCTGATAGGACTGGGCCCTCATCGTCCCAGACTATCTTCGGAAGGCCCCTTAATTCACTTTCTCGTATTTTGGTGTCCGGTCCTAATCACCCGGAGCAGAAATACTTGGAGGTTGTTTCACTGGCTGTTATCTTTAGGTACTTTATAGTGTGTGCTCTGTGCTCTTAGTTGGCCTAGCTTTCAATTTTTTTTGAGTCTTTGGTTAGATCTTAACAAGAAATTCAAAGTGGTTGACCGATCACCTAGACGGTCTCGAAGACTTCGTGGTCTTTCACCACCAAGTTTAGAGCCTTCTCCTAGAAGGCGCAGAGGTAATACTACTGGTGGGTTTCGTCCCACAACAGTTGACACATTGGGGATTGATCCTCCTCTCGGGGGCATTAGTATTCAAGCAAGGCCTGACACTTCCACGGAACAAGAGAGGAACACTCCAGTTTTTTCTCGAGTTCTCTTTCAAGCGGAGAATAACATAGAGGTAGAAGAACTCTCAGAGTCGTTAGCGGCTTCGAATTCTCCCCTACCATCTAGTCATCCAGACATATTACAATATGTTGGGACTCTGACACATAGACCGTCAAGTCCAGGTTATGCTACGCGCTTACCATCGATGACCACTACTAGAAGCATGGCTTCTACTACAAGTGCTACAACTATGCAGACTCCAACATCGGTACAAGGGGGAGGAACGATTTCCATTTCCTCTGCTTCTTTGTTTGGATCTTTTGCTAGCACATCTTTACTTGGGTCTACCTCCATTCCGTCCACGAGTGGAAATTCCCAAACCAATGCTTTTGGTGCTGGATTCTTCCCATTTGGCACCCATTCACAGGGTATTCCTTTAGTTCTGCTTAGTGCCGCCACGTCCATGATGGGTGGATCGGTTTCATTCCAGGGTTTTCCTTTCGGAAGTGGTCATATACCACATTCTAACTCGACAATAGGATCAATGCCTTTTTATTCTATAGGACAAAGTAGCAATCCTTTACAAGGTTGGACTAACCCTGGGGTTAGTGGTGCGAGAACTGGGAATCCGTTTTTCGGCCAACAAGGGAATAGGCCGTATGCCACAGTTAGTTCATTTCAAAGTATTCCTCCCTTAGCTTCGGCTTGGAATCCGTATAAGGGGTTATCAACTCGTTATAATTCTTTAGGAGGAAACTTTGCTGGTTATGGAGGTTTTGCGGTCGGAGTTGGTCAAACTCCGAATTTTGCTGGATCACAAGGCTTGCATTTTGGTTCAGCCGGTTCTGCTGGTTACTTCGGGCAGCCTGGTGCCTTTAAAAATCCAGGTCAATCTTTTTAGAACTTTGGGAGTTCCGCCCAGTCTGGGTGGAATCCTCAAGGTCCTCTTAGGATTTCGTTTCTGGCAACATTGAACTTGCCATATCTCACTAAGTTAACAAATGATCCCATCAAGTACAATCCGGCCTGGCCTCTGGTCCCAACCAAACTCCCTTCAGACATTCCAAAATTCGAAGGGAAGAGTGGTGAGGGCCCAGGCGACCATGTAACTACATTCCATTTGTGGTGCTCATCTAACTCCCTTATCGATGACTCAATTAGGTTGAGACCTTTTCAACGCACCTTGACTGGTAATGTGGCCCAATGGTATATAGAGTTGCCAGGGGGCAGCTTTACATCTTTCGCTGACTTAGCCAATATTTTCTTAAATCATTTCCAGTTGCCTGTCCGTTATGATGCCGGAACTGAACTACTGGCCACTTTTCGTTAGGATAAGACAACTCACATTTCTGACCATATTCAGGAATGGAGACAGAGAAAGAGGCTCATTAAAGCCGAAATCCCTTTGGAGTACCGTCTCGAATGGTTTTTGAAATCTTTACAACCTGAGATCTCTAAGGATGTCTCCATGTCTAGAGTCTCTTCTGAGGAGCAAGCCATTTTTAGGGCCCAATAATTAGAATTGATCTACTCTCAGTCTGGGATCCTACAAAAATACTTGCCAGATGCTCCTAGGTCTAAGGTTGACATAGCTAAGTCGAAGCCAGGTCCCCACGCGGATGGTATCGTTGGGTCGGTAGACACGAATGCAATGAACTTGTTGAACTAATTGCAACAGTTGTCTTTACAAACTGCTTTTAACAACCAAGTCACATCGTCTAACCCTCTGGCTTCCCAAACCTCTTCGATCAATGCCATCCAATCTGATAACCCCAAAGGAAATCAAAATTCCAACGGGAAAAAGAAAGGACAAGGTAAGAAAAAGAACCAGGATGGGAAGGCTGACGCAAATAAATCCGACAATAATGCTGGTGGTGGTAGAAATG
Organism: Pinus taeda; assembly: GCA_000404065.3. Taxonomy (NCBI): domain Eukaryota; kingdom Viridiplantae; phylum Streptophyta; class Pinopsida; order Pinales; family Pinaceae; genus Pinus; species Pinus taeda. Next base: position 141,374 of record APFE030024595.1, read on the forward strand.
GATCTAGAAAGAAAATCAAGTTTCCATGCAAGTTGTGTAGTGGAGACCATTTAACTCATCTTTGCCCCAAGATTGAAGACGCTCAACACTTGTTAGGGCAACAAGGGACTTTTAGTTCTCAAGCTAGGTTAACCAACCCTTCTCCCCAAGGGCAGCAACTTCTTGCTGGAGCGAGTTCAAACCCTAGAACCTCCGCAGGGGGCAATCAGGAAGGGGAAAAATCATCGAATGTTTTCATGGTGGGTTCTAACGTCCATGTGGCTACTCAGTCATGTGATTATGGTGAAGCCAAAACTTCCAAGGACAAGACTGTTCCTGGAAATACCGACCTTCATATTGAGCGACCCCCTGTTGAGACTATACCACGGATACCGAAAGGTTCCGCTAAACGCGCGACTATTAATCCTAATGCTAGGGACACCCAGAATTACTCCATTATTGAGGATCTGGCTCAGAGTCCGTGCATCATGTCTGCTTTAGAGGTTCTCCAGTCGTGTCCGGCTCACGAAGTGCTTTACTTTCCGCGATTGGGGCAGTCGATCCAACTAACTCTTTAGTGCTCACTTTCGACATGTTAAATCTCAAAAAGTGACTCCCTCATCATATGGCTTTTCAAATAAAGTCTACATATTGGAAAATTAAAATTTTTCGTACCGTTATTGATGAAGGAGCTTCCACGTGTGTCATGTTGATGTCATGCTAGAAGGCTATTGGATCTCCTTCGGCTGTTCCTTCACCTACCGTCTTGACTGCATTCGATGGTCATTCTCATAAGCTGCATGGGATTATCCCGACCTTTCCTATATGTGTTGGGGGGAAGGTTGTTAATATTGAAGTAGAAGTCGTAGATGCTAACCTAGACTATAATCTCCTCTTAGGAAGGAACTGGGTATACGAAATGGATGCCGTTGTTTCGACTATGTTTTGTGTCATTTGCTTTCCTCATGAAGGGAAAATCGTGAAGGTTGATCAATTGGATTATTTTCCAGTTGATCCTCAAGCAAGCTCCGACTCTACTGTTCCTTTAGTGGATAACCCTCGTCCGCCTACTGAGAATCTAGGAGTAGGGATGTATTCCTCATTGATGGGTACTTTTGAGTTTCCCTCTCCTATCACTAAAATCATTGCCATTTCGTCACCTAAGGAGTCTTCTCAAGAAGAGTTCTTTCAGACTTGTTATTTTTCAGACCCTTGGACCTTGCCTTCACCTACGACCACATTAGTTGAAGGACAAGGGAATGGAATGGAATTTCCTATATCTGCAGCTGAGCTTAGATATCAGTCTATCGTCAACTTTGTAGATGACCATTCTACTCCTTTTTCCGAAGAGGAGTTAGATGGCGATGTGGCCCTGGCTTGGAGCCTTGATTCTACCTTTTCTTTGGACTGCTTAGATTCAGTTTTACCTTTGGAAGAAGAAATCCTCGAAGCAGTGATGGGTATAGATCGACCTTGGGAAGATTTACACCATCGTTCATAATTTCTTCCACCATTGCAAGACGTAGAATCTAGATTCTCTGAGCTCTGTTCTAGTGATGTTTGTACGGTGTCAAACCCTTTGGCTCCAGCACACATTCGTGCCAAAGGTAATATGTTGGTGATTTCAAAAACAACACATATAAACATCTCTAGGCACCCTAACATGATCGAGAATATCTTCATTGGAATTCAGTGTTCCCCTGAAGAAATTCAAATTTACACCAACCTGTTCAAGGAATTTCGGGATGTATTCGCTTGGTCTTATGAAGAAATTCCTGGCATTGACCCATATATATTTCAACATGAGATCAAGACGTATGAGAACACCAAACCAGTTCGTCAGAGGCTTCGGTTGATCAACCCTAAGAAAGCAGCAGCTATCAAAGCGGAAGTGGAGAAGCTGCTAAAGGCGGGTTTTATATACCCTGTTCCTCTTACTGATTGGGTCTCTAACCCAGTCCCCGTAGATAAAAAGCAAGGAACAATCCGAGTATGCATCGATTTCAGGGACCTAAACAAGGTTTGTCCTAAGGAAAATTACCCCACGCCATTTATTAATCAGATTATTGACGAGTGTGTGGGTAATGAGATTTTTCCTTCATGGATGGATTCTCTGGTTATAATCAAATTTCTATCCGTCCTGAAGACCAACATAAGACGGCCTTCATATGTCCCTGGGGTACCTTTACATATCGAAAGATGCCTTTTGGTCTTAAAAATGCTGGAGCTACCTTTCAGTGGCCATGTCTTATGCTTTCCATGACATTAAGCATATCATCGAAGCGTACTTAGATGATCTCGCTACTCGTTCTCGGAAGAGGACTGATCATCGTAGCCACCTTCGAATGGTTTCCGAACGATGTCATTTTTACAAAATCCGTTTGAATCCCAACAAGTGCGCTTTCACGGTTACATCTGGTCGGTTGTTAGGGTTCATAGTGTCGAACGAAGGGATTCGGGTAGATCCCTTCAAGGTTGAGGCAATAGTTCGGTTGCCTCCCCCGTCTT
>APFE030024595.1:143880-154672 GCA_000404065.3 Pinus taeda
CATCTCTTCACTCGACCCTTGGTATGGAGATATCATTGTCTATCTCCAGACTTCGAAGTTTCCCTCTACTTTCTCCAAGGATGAACGTCGAAAATTACGTCACCTGGCTAAAAATTTTGTTATCATTGGTGATACCTTATACCATCGAGGGGTTGATTCAATCCTTCGGCGTTGTTTAATCTTAGAGGAAGCAGAGTCAGTGCTAAATCACTGTCACAGTGGAGCTTGTGGTGGTCATCTATCAGGGCTTGCTACAGCCCAGCGCATCTTACGTGCCGGCTATTTTTGACCTTCACTCTTTAAAGATTGTGTGGAAGCAGTCAAACACTGTCACCCCTGTCAAATCTTTACTTGGAAGATGCGTGCTCATCCAGCTCCTCTTTTTCCCATTGTCACCGTTGGTCCTTTTACTAAGTGGGGTATTGATTTTACAACTTGTAATCCGCCTTCAATAGCGAATCACTGGAACATTATCATGGTTGTAGACTACTTTACGAAGTGGGTCGAGGCCATGCCCATTTATAAAAACGATAGTGACACGGCAACATTGTTCCTTTTCAATCAGGTTATCTCAAGATTCGGTATCCCAAGAGAGATTGTCACTGATAATGGTAGTGATTTCCAGAATCAACTAACGTCTGAATTAGCTCTCAAATTGGGTTTCCGGCAGAAGCATTCGTCTCCTTATTATCCTTAGGCCAATGGACAGGTCGAGGCAGTCCATAAAACTCTTAAGACGATCCTCCATGGACAATCGACAAAAATCGGTCCAATTGGCACGTTATGTTGTATTCGTCTCTTTGGGCATACCGGACCTTCGTGAAGACTGCTACTAGTTTTACACCTTTTCAGTTGGTTTATGGGATGGAATCTATCTTTCTGGTTGAATGTGAAATTCCATCTCTTAAGTTAGTTTTTGAGCTCCTTCCAGAGACTTCAAGTCTCGAAGAGCGCCTCCTTCACTTGGAACATCTCGATGAGGAGTGTCGAGATGCCACCACGATGAATGAGGCTCATAAGAAAAGGGTTAAAACACAGTATGATAAATATGTCTGTCCTCAAGTCTTTTCTGAAGGTGACCTTGTCTTGGTCTATGACCAAGATAAAGACACCCTGAGGGCAGGGAAGTTTAAACCTATGTGGTACGGTCCTTTCATTATTAAACGAGTTTTAGAAAAAGGGTCATATGAGTTAATCAATTTTGAGGGAAACAAGCTGGCGGAGCCCCGAAACGGGCTCTACCTAAAGAAGTACTTTGCTTAAGTAGGAGTTAGGCAATGACTTCTTTGTACATTATGTATATTTGTACATATATCATCGAGAGTTTTTGATATCAACACTTTTTGGTCTGATGTGGCAGGTGTTGATGGATGATTTGGTCTATTTTGGGTTCGTTGATGGTGCTAGTCGGCACACTCGGAATCTCGCTTCCGCAGCTTGGGTAATCTATTATCCAACTAGTCAATTGATGGTATCAAGAGGCGTATGCATTGGTCCTACTTCAAATAATATGGCTGAGTATATCGTTGTTATTAATTTACTATCCGAAGCAATTTCTCACGAGATCAACTCGTTCGTAGTTTATCTTGATTCTCAATTGATAATGTCACAATAAACAACATTTATCGGGTAAGGGATCCATGTTTATATCACCAGTATTTAAGGGTGAGGTTGTTGCAAAGATCATTTGTTTATAGTAATTATTTGCACATTCCAAGATCTCATAATTGGTTAGCTGATTCTATCGCTAATCAAACATTAAACTGGCATATCAATCATTCATCATAATAAATCAATCATCAAAAAGTCGAACTGTATATATATATATATCATAAAGCATCTCGAGTGTACATATGTTGTCCAAAAATATACAAAATCAGGACTCAAATTCCCATAATCATGTCCGGCATATCTAATGCCCCGGCTCAAGATGAGCGGCCAAGTAGGTAACTATCGCATTGGCCACACGCCGAAAAGTGCGAACCCAGTCACGTGGCATGCCAACCACATGACGCTGCATATCCTCAGGAAGATCCTCTATGGTAGCCATCAGTACTCGACAGCTCAGTCTCGCCAAGTGTCGCTGGACGTTATTTAGCGTTCGTTCTGTATCAGTAGTCGCCTCTTCGGCTCCTCGGCCGCGCCGTCCATGCCGCGGGAACCCATCTGGTCGTAGCGGCCCAATATCTAGAACATGATCACCATATTAGTCATTTGAATCCCATCAATTTTTTTTTTCAAAATGCATCATTATATTTGAAAAACCCAAAAAATCATAAAATAATTTTTTTTTACCAATCTCGCCCCATGTTGCGTTCGGTGGTAATGCTAGATCAGGATCTCCTCAGAAATCCAACCCATCATAGGGGTAGTCATCTACGGCGATGATCTGCTGATCCCACCAGGTGAAGAAGTCATCGTCAAAAGCAGTCCTTGGGACCACCCCACCCCCCAGATGTTTCATCAGATCAGCCCATCGGCCCATGCGTGGATCTTGTGGGGTGCTGATGGAAACTGCCACCCTGGGGCGGAGTGCGGGAACCTTCTCAAAAAAGAAAGTACACAGGATAGTCCCATATCCAAAGTTTTTGGTCTGTCCCCTCTTGATAGAAGTGAGCTGGCTCTTCATGTTGGCCAGAAGAGGAGTACACGAGTCGAACACAGTAGTGAGACAGTCCACTGCCACGCTCATGGTTAGCGGTGATGCTTGATGCAGAGAGGACGATCCGTTCACTCGAGCTATGGTGAATAGGATTATCCTCAGTGATAAACTCGCCACATGTGTGATAGGCAATATATATGTACGTAGTCCTCTATTGTGAGATTGCTCCATGTCCTGCCCCGGGAATGTACTACCTCTCCCCTTCAGGAAAGGCCCATGATGAAATAGATATCCTCCACTTCTACCCTGAGTGGCATCTGGTCAATCATAAAGGCTTCCTCCTCGACGTCCCAGTAATCAATGAGCATCTCAAGCAGACGTGTGTTTGCTTTCATATTCGACAGTTTGAATAATTTAAGCAAACCACATCCCCATAGGGAATCCAAAGCTTCAGGATCATTCATGACTTCATTATCCACTGTTGCATGCTCTTTTTCATGCCAAGTGACCGACATTCTGAGAAAAATAATGATTTGCAACCGTTAGTTTTTGTTTAAAATTGTTCGCGGCGTATATGCGTGTATCTGTGCACACAGTCGCGTATAGGGCCCGCGCGTACTCGGGTTTCATATTACCAACCCGCGTATACGCCGCGGTGAAATTTTGGGCTAAAAATTCAACGGTGAAACATTAATTAAAAATATTAAAACCAGTCACAATCAATTGCAAGCTAAGTATAAGAGTTACCTGGAGGATTTTGAAGAATTTGAACGGTTGAATTTGGTATACAGGAAGTTTGCACCTTTTGCTCAAATCTTTGCTCTCAAACTCAAATGGTAAAAATGGTGAGTCCAAAATCCCTTTTATAAGTTTTGGAAATGAAAAAAAAATTCCAAAATTTTATTTTGTTTGGCCTCATGTGACTTTTAACTTGGGAGCTTGGAATGTCGAGAATGGTTTGTTTTTCAGGACATTTTGGACGTTTTTTCGACAGTTTCGAGACGGTTCCATGACTGCTGACCCATCATGGCAGGTATCGTTTTCTCACTGGCATATAGGTTAGCGACACCATTTTTCCATTGCATTATGCATACTAGCCTTCATTCGCCAATACATCTGCCATAGGGTCAACCCCATCATGTTATGGTTTGTAAGCCATCTTCACTCGCCGATTCTTGAAATCATGACACGATGGTAGAGCCATCCTTTACATGGGCATCGTAGTTAGCACCTCACTAACATTTTTTACCCATGCTGCTCCGATTTGAGTAGGCTCGGGAGTCCTCTGTAGTCCTGCCATGACTTATGCGTTGAAAACTCATTCCTCTTAGCTTCTTCACTTTGTTCTGGCCTTATACCCTAGAGGCTCCTTTGTGTTGAGTTGTACTACTGCATTGCATGTTGACAACTTGCACTTTTTGGCCTAGAGCTGGCTTCACTTGGACTCGTGTTTAAGCCAATTTTTGACCATGACGACTACAAAATCAACCTTGCATACCTTTGACTTCTGCAACTTGACACACCTTGCCCGTGGAAGGAGCACACCTTTGAGTGTGACTGACCAGTTTTCACCTCCTTGCATTGAGCATAGGAATGTTCCATTCCCAGGAACTAGATCATCTGTTTCACCGACACTCGTTCTTTCCACTATACCATAGTATTTTTTTATTTCTTTTTCAAGCTTAACAGAAAAAGACAAAAAAAATTAAATATTCCAAAAAAGAGCGGGAACAGGATAATATTTCCATTTATTGTTGGCAGCTAGAGTCAGTCATGTCGCCCTTGAACAAAGCACTCAAAACAAAGTCTCCTCCGTTTGGGCGAGACTTAGTTTGACTTAGGTATGCCTCAACCTTGTTATTGAGTCAGTTCTCCCCCGATTGTTTATCTCTTCCAATCATATGGAGGGTTTGTTCATGCCTCCTACATGACAAACTTATACAGAGTCATCATATGCTGCCATATAGTCATATTGAGTCGTGCTTTTGTTCAAGGGAAATTAGCCTAAGTCGGCCTCTCTGCGGTGTCTCTTGACTCATTTTTCAGTCGGCCATCCCTGGTTATCAATGTCATGTCTATTCTCACATAAGCTATATTGGTCCTTTACTCGTGCCGGTTTGAGAAGGTCTCCATTGACTTCTTGCTAGCGGGTGTTGTTCTTATCGACGACGACATCTTGCTCTGAGGACAGGCCTAGAGCTTCACCCTGGCCCTATTTTCATTATTGATAGGTCACCTTGTGCTCAGCATCGATCAGTATCATGGGTCTTTGACTGAGTTGTTTCCCTTGTGTTCGACATCAGCTTACATTATCACACATTGGGATTCGTGCAGTACCTTGGTTTCCATTTGACCCTATTGGTGGATACCTCGCCTCTGTGTCAACTTTCATTATTGGTTAGTTCAAAGGGTTTCTGTCGTGCGCTAGCCACATCTTGTGTACGGCGGAAACGTACTTCAGTTGGGTTAGTACATCTCTTTCGTCCGATTCCTTCCACATTATTGGCCTACGGGTTACACTCGCGCTCGATTGATGAAGGATGCCTTAATGCCTTCCTTCTAGCGGATCTTGCCCTATCGACTCCGACTCATTGCTCTGGGGCAAAGATCTAGAGTCCATTTGGCAGTACCTTGGGGTTTGTAGTCATTAGTGGCAGATCCTTCGCTATCGACAGTGGGAAACCATCATTATCTCCTGATCGATAGATTCTTACAGGTGTTCGACTCCAGCTCATCTATTCACACTTGTTGGATTATACTGGGTAACTTGACGCTCATTATCATTATCGGTGAGTAGTCTCGCGTTTGTTAACGGTATACATCAATGGTCGGTAATCAAACGATTTCTCACATGGTCGACTTCAGATCATTTATTCCCATGGTGTAGAAATGTACCACGGCGGTCGGTGAAGACCTCAGGTTGTATCAGCATTCATTGGTTCACTTGACAGTTGCTCTTGTTGCTGCTAGTTGATACCACTCCACCTTATATGTTGCAGTCGGTCATGGCGACATTCTATATGCTGGCACTTGAGTTTGCAATGTAGTACCATCCTTTTCCGTAATGTTCAGTCGGTACCTTTTGGGATCAGTCTTTGATATCAGTGATCCGTTGTATTTTTCAGCATCATTGATAGTCTTATATGTGATATTTAGACATGTACTTGTTCGATCATGATCAAATGATCCATTATGTATTTTCCAGTCATTTATACTTATATACTTAGTGGATCCGCTTGTACTTGATATGCGGACATGCTTTCCTTTCTCTGAGCATGGGTATGCCCGCCTCAGACAGTGTTTCTTTCTGATCTCCTTTTGTGGCTTGGCAGGCTGAATTCTGGTGAAGTCCTCCTCGGTTTTTGACAGATTTTCTTTCCATGTACTTGCTTAATACATTTTGGCCATCATGTACCCCTTCTGACCTCATGTATTAGGGGCATCTGTTATAGCTCCAAATATCACTCTTATGGTTTGTGATGCTGCACTCATGGCCTAGGGTAACCCCTCCTTCCAGACATGGTCCAAAATTTAAAAAGTGTTTTATCCCTTATACGCGACATTGCCCTGAGTTAAACACGTGTATACGCGGGTAGGCATATACCCAACCCACGTATATGTATTAAAACACTTAAAAAAATATAAAACTCCTTAATTTCGGGCGGAGATCGCGGGTTTTACCTGCTGATCACTTGTTAGTGCCCGTGGCCCAACTGTTCTCAACCAACTCCCAACTAAAAAACTACTTTGGGAGAGGTATAAAAAGACCTCAAAGGGAAGGTCTAAGGGAGGAGAGAAGAGAGAGAAAGGTTATTATGTTGAGATTTTTCCCCTGACTAGGTCTGAAGACCCTTGTGCCTTCTGCACTTCCTTAATTTGTACAGGAAACCCTTGTTTCCTTGTGTGTTGATGTTCATCCACTACTTATGACATCATGGAGTAAGTCATGGAAGGAGTTTGCTAAAGGCTTGAGGCTGGACGGATCCGGAAGGAAGCTTTACTTGGAGCCTACGAAAGGTGACTCAGGTGAAATTATTCCTTTTCTGCACTTTATTTGTCTATAATAAAAGAAATGCTTCTTGGTTCCTGATATAAATCTTCTTTATGTTTATGATATTCATGTTGGAATTCATATGTGAATAGTTGTTTAAAGTTCATAACTAACTACCTTTCTTTATAATATGAAGATGGTTTCTTTATAAGTTTTTGTCCATATACTGCTATGTTCTTTGGAATTGGTTGTTTTGCAGGACAAAGAAGCAAAAGGAACTTGAAGAAGGGTTTGGACCCTAAAGGACATTCTTAAACGTAGGACGTAAGGTACGCCCCTTCTTATTATAGAATGTGCTTATAATAGCATAATGGTTGTGTGAATGTGTGTTTCTCTGTATAGACAACTTTCAGTCTGCTAGGGTTTCAACCCAAAAGCCCTAGGGGAACATTTCCCTCAACAATGGACTCTTGGGAATACCCTGCCAACTTTCTGATTATTAACCCCAAAAACCGGCTAGATGGACACCCTTTTATCTTAGTTATACCTTGGCTAGCCACTGCTGACGCTTACATTCGCTACCGACAAGGCAGTATGACTATAACTAGAGGGAGTAATGTCTAGAATTTAGCTGTATACCCTCTAGCACAACCAAGCTTAACAATAATGAAAACTAACAAACAACTTGTATCATATCTCAAAGAAAACATTAGATCACCATTAACTATAGAAGATTCCCTCGAATTTAAAGACCAAACAGAGGATGACATCATTAACAACTCCATTAACCTATTCGAATCTAGATCCCATGTACAATGCCATATGATAGAAGCAGCATTCGATAACGAACTAGAAGAATATCCTCTCAAAGACACCCATGATCAATCTATACCGACTACCTCTGTTTACAATAGCAAAACTATAAAAATTGAACTGGGAAAAACTTTAACATTAACAAAAATCTGACCGCTGAATAAGAGGAAAAACTAGTCCAGCTTCTGAGAAAATATAAGGAAGCCTTTGCATGGGACTACCCAAACATGAAGGGAATTGACCCCCAACTATGCACATAACACATATATATGGAAAAATATGCTAGGCCCATTCGCCAACCTCAAAGGAGATTGAATCCTCATGTTATCACAAAACATAGCCCTGATAGGCTGCTGATCAGGTAGACCTTGAGTAACTATTTCAAACCAATTTTTCGCTGAGGCTTAGCCTCCTCAACCTGAGAGGGCTCTCTCACTAGGTTAAAGATTTTGATAATGAATTAGATGGCTAACTCTATGAAACAAGTGAAGAAATATGAATGGTTGAATACAATCTGTAAACATCCATTGGGCTTATGGAGTCAAGAAATGCTTCATTATGACAATAAAATTAGCTTTACATGGAAGTCAGGGCATCTAGAATTCAACATATGGAGAGTACATCAGTAGCATAAAGGAAAACATAGTCTACAAATGTATGAAGGAAGTTAGAGAATAACCAATGAATTCTAAGTAATCACACATTCATACCACTGTAAGTAATGAGAAGAGGAGAACCATAAGACATTTTGAACATTGAATTCCTTCTGAATCCTAAGAAGCAAAGCCAAAAACTGTATTACTTAAAATAGAGTCTCACACAAAAGCACCATATGAGAGTTCTTTACAAAAAATTCCAAACCTTTGTGCATTACATCTTCTCCAATATATATAGTTCATTACATGACTTATATTCCTCCTCTAGCATGAGGGGAATTCGAATTCATCCTACTATGACACCTATTGATACTTAAAACTAACTATTAAATGCAAATGACAGCTAACTAGCAGTCCTAGAGACCTAATACAACTAGGAGTGTAACTCCTTATTATGATTACAACAACTTTATCTAAAACTTTAAAGCATTCTTTGACAGCGGCAACCTCATGAAGTCGAATTTGATGAAGCCTCCCACGTTGTCACCTGACTGCTGATGACAAACCCTAGAAATTAGGGAACATGTTTCCCTGTTTTTACGTTTAGGATCCTTGAAAATGGCACATGGGACAAAGCCTTTATCTTCTCATCTATGACATATTTTACGAAACTGAAGGAGGTTTTTGTATTCCATGATGTCTAGAACAAAAAACATCTCTTGTTTTTTTGAAACACTGCGCCAGCTGTCCAGAATCTGTCCTTGAAAAACACGTCTAAAACAGGAAAAGTCTGTTTGTGAAAAACTGCACCTACAACAGTTTCGTAGCACAAGTTTAACCATAAATTTGTCCCACCTCATAATGAATTTGAAGAAACGAAAAGAGGTTTTTGTAGTTTAGTATGTTAGGAAGAAAAGCCTCTTTCAGTTTTCCAAATTGAGTTCTCAACTACTCAGGAACCCTTCTAGAAATTGACTAGGAAAAGCAGAAAACAGAGTCTTTTATGCAGGCTTTTTAGTAGTTTCGTAGCGCACTACGAAAACACTAATTTCATAGCGCAAAACAGGATTTTTACACTACCTGCGCTACGAAAACATGGATTCATAACTAATTTAAAAATTACTCCAAAATGATGTGAGATATGACTTCTAAATACATGGTGAGGCTTCTAGGACATGGAATGAGGCTATCAAACTTTATTTGGAAAAGAGATATGACCTTAAAAGACTTCTAACCTTATGACCTAACCTTTAAAGCATGAAATGACCTAGAGACCCTTTAACACCATGACTAGAATAAGGGCTTGTAAATGAGAATGACCCTATTGAGACTTTAATCCTATAAGACTATGACTAGAAACAAGGCAAACTTTCCAAAGTTTAGAAACAAGAATTTTAGGGTGATAACACCTCACTTGAAAGACATTGTGAAAGTTGAGTTACAAAAACTTTTAGATGTAAACATTATTTATCCAATCTCCGATAGCAAGTGTGTCTCCCCACTAGTAGTGGTGCCAAAGAAGAATGGAAAATGGAGGATATGTGTAGACTATAACGAATTGAACAAAGCAACACAAAAAGATCACTTTCCCCTTCAATTCATTGATCAGGTATTAGATTCATTAGCAGGAAAGAAATTCTTTTCTTTCCTAGATGGCTTTAGTGGATACAATCAGATTCAGATTGCTCCTGAAGACCAAGATAAAACTACTTTTACCTACATATGGGGAACATTCACTTATAGATCTTACCCTTTGGCCTATGCAATGCCCTTGCCACATTTCAAAGGGCTATCTTAAGCATTTTTTCAGACTTAATAAATGAAGGGCTTGAAGTATATATGGATGATTTCACACCATATGGAGATGATTTTGAGCTAGCACTAGAAACACTGGAAAAAGTGCCGCAAAGATGTACCACTACTAGACTTTGCTTGAACCATGAAAAGTGCCACATGATAATGACCGAAGGACTTATCCTAGGTCATTATATCTCAACAATTGGGATACAGGTAGACCCAGCTAAAATTCAGATAATCTTGTTAATACCTACACCTACTACACGAACAGAGGTATGCAGTTTTCTATGTAGGTTTTAACCCCATATAGAAATTACCTACATACGAATTCTAAAACACATAAAATAAACAATGTGAGAGCATAACACATAAAACACATATACATAGAGATTTTCCCCTAGATCCTAAAATTGGGACTAACTAGCTTGATTTTTCATTATTTTCCTTTCAATGTTACAATACATATTTATACATACCGAAGCATCTAATACCATGGACCGAAAATTATCGCATCCAAAACCATTGATCGAAAACCACTGCGTCCAAAAAACATGTGTGAAAATCATGCACAAAAACATAGGTGGGTCCACCCAACCTAACATAGGGTCCAAAACCAAAATTTTCCTGGGCGTTGCCCTGGACCCCATTAAGTGGGGTTACGGATACACCTCAAACCCCCTGTGACCCCCCCCACGCTACACAATCAGTGCAATGAAAGGGGTGCTTTGCCCCCCCTCTAACCCCCTAGTTAACTACATGGGCTAGTCATGGAAAGAATATAACACAACCCAAAATTCTCCCACTTGTTTCTTTCTTTCCACAGGGGGCCACAAGAGAGCTTAGTCATTTTTCCAACCCTAAAACGCCCATTGTTTCTCTGCACCAAGAGAACTTCTCAGAGTTCACAGATTTTGTCAATGCATCTGCAGTATTCTTCAAAGTGTCCACCTTTACCAGCAACACCTTTTTGTCTTCTATCATATCCCTCACAAA
>APFE030024598.1:0-20731 GCA_000404065.3 Pinus taeda
GAAGTGTCCAGTCCTTTGATCAGTGGGCAGTCCTTGGCAAGATGCCCAACTTCATGGAAATGATAACACCTGAACGGGATGCCTTCGTAATCTAAAGTCTGAATCTTGCTGAATTTTCCCCAGGTTAGAGTAATCTTCCTTTCAATCCCTTCCCGGGTGTCCAGATGAACCAGTACATGGGCAAGAGTTCTCTGCCTCGATTCAATATATGATCTGTCATGATCCAGATACGTGCCCAAGGCATTCCCAATTCTCTGTAGCGCCTCTTCACTCCAATATTGGAGGGGAAGACCTGGCAGCCGAACCCACAGAGGACCCGCTCCTATCTGCTCTCATTCAAGATCGAACAGGGGGCTCCAGCGTTTAAGCAATACAGGTGCAGATTCAATGTGCCAGAATTTTGCCAGGACGAGATCTATAGAGTCCTCCTTTGAGAAATGGAGAGAAAACCATCCACGCGGGAGAATGTGCACTTCAGGAAGATCCCTGAGAAGGTTTCCCCAAATCTCTTCAACCCATTTTGTTAACCTGTCCACTGTGAAGGTTCGACCTCTCACATGACCCACCAGAACCGATCGAGCCATTTGGGCTGCCGCCCCAAAGTCCGCTGGATCCCCGAAAGGTACCGTAATTTCCCTGTCTGTGACTTTGATACACTTTGTCTTCTGCTTCTTCGTGCAGGGGGTGGAGGGATGGTCTACCAGAGGACTGGAGCCACCAACTGATGAGGAGGGCCTTGAGGACCGAACATTTACCGTCGGAGTACCAAAGCAACCCGAGGGAATCGCCGGGGGGGAGTGTACCGCGTGGACTGATGGCGGAGGGTTCGACGACGGGGGCGGCACATTCAGGTGAGGGAAAGTCTGATCGAAAGTGAGGGTCTGAGGCGAGAGGGATGCGAGGAGGTGAGCCGTTTTAGGCGAGAACAGAGGCACGATCAAACCGGGTGGGAAATGAGAGATCACTGTTGATGAGGGACCGCTAGGGTTAGGGTTAGGGTTCAGATCCAGAGCAGAGACTGAGGAACCGTGAGCAGCAGAGCCCGCAAAGTAGGGATTTTCGAAAATAATACTATTTTCTAATGGATCCGCTGTGTAATCCACCAGGTCCTCCATGTGCCCATCCATCTTGGTAGCAACTTCACGGTGATGGAAACGGCAGCCGTCGGCGATGGCGGGGAGGGAAAGCGACTGTCGGTGAAAGCGAAGAAACGGGCGACGACAGGAGGAGATTGTAATGATCCGCTGTCGGCGGGTGGAATATGCGAGGACGTAAACGGTGTCCGTGCGATGAGCGGCCAGGTGTCTTCAGAGAAACAGGCTAACCCAGTCCTTCGCTATCCTGCGGCTCCTGCGGTCGACCCCACGAGCGCTCCATCTCAACCCATTGACCTCCGGCTTTATATTATTATTGTTAGGTCGGCTAGGTTATATTGTGACTCCTTAGACTCCTATATATAGAAAGGAGGTTTTATCATTTGAATCATCCAACAATTGTTAATTTATGTAATGTAAAGGAGATTGCCCCCTCGAAGAGGCTAAATTCTAAGGCGTTGATCTATCTTTTCTATCTTTTCTTGAGCTGGTTTCTTAACATACACTATGAAGGTTTATTTCTCTTTCCCTTTATGGATTGGTAAATTACTATTTATTTATGTATGCATGCACATTATAATTATGTCAAAAATAGAGAACAATTAGATAAGAAATCACAATACATTATTTGACACAAGATATAACCTAGGTAACCCTTTAGAGAGAAAACCCACTTGAAGGTGAGGTTGCTATGATCTCTTTATTTGAATAGAGAATTTTTGCAAGCATAATGAAGTAAGACATGTGTCTCATGGGCTACTATATTGAAAAAATCCTCTCTATGTGCTCGTGTGTGTATGTATCCCTCATAACTTCTAAGTTTGTTTGTGAAACAAAATGCATTAAAAAAGTGGAACACCTTTTCCTCCTAGTTGTGCAGTTGCAACACAACATGATAATGTACTAGTGGTTAGATGAGACTCAGTCAACTCTTAGACTTGGTTAAAATACAAACTCTTCTAGAGCCCTTGTCATCATGATCATGTGGGTAACCCCTTTTCCATGAATAATTGGGAATGGTGTGGCATCCTCTTGAATTATGGTGGTTAAAAGAGGAAGGTCAACTTTTAAGTGGCATAACTTTTACATGCGGACTCTCATTGAGGCAATGGATGCACCATTCAAAGGTTCTCAATGTGCATAATATGAAAGAGAGGTTTCGCTAAAGCAGAAAAACTTGACCCATAATAACTACTATTTTATGCCTCAAAATGGTTCTCAAAGGTTTCAAATCTTAATTTACCAAATT
The DNA here is from genome assembly GCA_000404065.3 of Pinus taeda. Taxonomy (NCBI): domain Eukaryota; kingdom Viridiplantae; phylum Streptophyta; class Pinopsida; order Pinales; family Pinaceae; genus Pinus; species Pinus taeda. The sequence continues at coordinate 2,344 of APFE030024598.1, forward strand.
GGGTCCTCATGATAGAAAGTGTCATGTGAGTTGATTCGTCCACTTTTTCCATTTTGAAAGCATCGATATAGATGTCAAACAATACAAAGATCTAATCTAGATCACTTTCCCTATCGAGTTGGATTTGCATTCAAAAGGAAGCAATGTGATGATTGGAATGATTATCAACTCATCCAACAACACGACAACAACATTAATGGAGCGGTGGGTACCCCACTTGTAGTAGCAAGCATGCATGTCTTCTAAGCAAGCATGTATGTCTTCTAAGTAGAAAACACATGGTAATTAAGTGAAAATCATTAAACTAACAAATAATTAAAAAGGAATTAAGGTCATCCTAATTCAAGCCAGATTCTTTTATACATTAAGTTCATCACAATTTTATTATTATAATTATAATTATATTTTTTCGTTATCTTTTATTATGATCATCAAGTTATCTATAATAACTATTTAAAAAAAAGGCATAACTTCTATAAATGTATTATAACTATACTACAGTAATTTTCAAATTACTTTAATTATATAAATTTAAAATGTTTTCTTTATTTGAGTTAGGAAATTATAATTATCTTCTTCAACTTAATATTTTCTCTAAACTTAATGACATTAATAAAATATTTATTAATAGTGGTCATAATGGTTAAGAGCATCCTTTCCTATTAAGAGATTATAGGTTCAAAACAAGAGGGGGTAGAGTATGTATGCCTTAGTAGACTTATGAGTCAAATTAATACACAAAAGTAGGTCATTGTTCAACAAAGAAAAAGGTCTCATACACCAATTTATTGTGTAACTTGACCATAACCTTAAAAATTAGATAATAATAATAATAAGTTATGATTAAATTATAAATTTATTAATATATTAAGTAAATAATTTTAAAAATATTATTTAGCCAAACACGAAATTAATATAAAATATGAAACGTATATATAAACCTTTTATAAAAAAACACCCAAGACTCTTACACGTAAATTTTTTGCTCCAAAACTGTTACACGTATACATATTTTGTACTGTATTTAAAAATATATATTTTCTTAAAAGAAAATTTATTATTAACCCCTCCCAATCCAATTGATGTCGAAGCAACGTGACGATTCACGAGAATAATTTTCGTTGGCCAGAGCGTTTTCAAATATTAATATACAGCAAAAACAACCCGTAGTTGATGGCCAGGTGTAGCAAAGGCAAATTAGCGCAAGTAAGCAAAGGCAAATTAGCGCAAGTAAGCTTTGAGAAAGAGCTTGGCTTTATTAGCTACTGTTTCTGTTACTCGTTGCGAATTCAATCTTCTTCGGTGAACTCCAACAGTTTCTTGTGCCGAAAATGGCCATGCAACAAGCTACTGCCTTTGTGAACCATTATTACAATGTTCTTGTTCGGTTACCTGAATCGCTGTACAAATTTTATCAGAATTGCAGCATAGTTGGTCGCCCGGACCCCAGTGGACAAATGATATCGGTAACTACTGTGGGGGGTATCAATCAGCTGGTAACCTCCCCAGACTACAGTGCGTTAGAGGTCGAGATCAAGACAATCGATCCACAGTTGTCTTATAACGAAGGATTACTTGTTCTGGTTACTGGATCAATTACCTTTAAAAACAGTGGAACACGAACATTCACTCAATCCTTTTTCCTCGCTCCTCAGAAAAGCGGGTACTTTCTATTGAATGACGTTGTAAGATATTTAGGTGAACCACCACAACGAGAAGAGCAAAATGTTTCAGAAGATGCTGCCAAAGCATATGCTGTCTCAGGCCCAGTTGTCAAGCCTGAAGAAGTAGGTCAAAACGATGTGAGTGAGGCATCCACAAGAGCGCTGGAGGAACCTGCTAATGTTGCTGACGAGGTACATAAAAATGACATGCAGCAGAAGGAAGTCACGGAAGACTCAGGTGGCCAAAAGGGATCAGAAATTGAACAACCGCCTCGTCCTCCTCAAGAAACTCCAGTAGAGGTCCAAGCACGTCAAATGACCTATGCTTCAGTTCTTAAACAAAATGCAGCACGACCCGCCGTTGCAGTTAAGAAATCGTCTATCGTGACGGGAAGGGCTGTACCAAATTCAGCTCAACGTACAGCAACTACTTCCATTTCCACTGCACCAACTTCCAATGGGTTCTCTATTTTTCTCAAGAACTTGCCTGTGAATGTTACCGTTTCCCAGCTTGGGGAGGAGTTAAAGAAGTTTGGGGCAATTAAGCCTTCCGGTATTACTGTTAAGAGTAGACAAGAGAGTGGATACTGTTTTGGTTTTGTTGATTTTGAAGAAATAGCTTCAGTCCAACGTGCAATTGATGCATCCCCTATTCTAATTGGTGGCCGTCAAGTCGTTATCAAGGAGAAACGCCCTCCTGGGGAGGGTTTAACAAAGGGAGAAAGAGAACGTGGTGGGCGAAATAATTTCGTAAACAAAAGAGCTGCGGGAGGTTCCTTTCCTGGACGTGGTAATGTACCAAAGAGATAACATTCAAATCAGAAATGGTGTAAGAGACAGTAAGCGAGGTCCTACCATGAACAACAACGTCCGCAATCCCAGAATTTGATAGGTTATCGAACGGTGTGCACCCCCAAACACTTGATGATGACTTCAACCTCTATCTGAAGTGTTCTTGCAATGTTTCTATACAATTCACCAGCTTAATATTGCTAGTTTGGTAGAATTGCCATTTCAACCATTTCTAGTTTGACTTCCAAATATCTTTTAAAAACTATCTTTTATGTTTTTAAAGTGGAACACACGAAGTAATAAAATTATTTCGATATGATTTTTAATTCCAGTCGATGGATATTTTGAAATAAATAATGTATACATGGTAGTAGTACATTATAGATTAATTTGTGACTCTAATTATATATTCTATTAATAGCTTGAATAACTGAAGTATGCAATGTAGCATACTTCATATGTTTGTGATCCGAATTATACATGATATTCATACTCGTGAGATTCGACATCCGTTATCCTGCATTGATTCCGTTTTTTAGTTTGAATTACTCAAACTAATTTGACTTTCATATTTACTATATATTTAAAATTTAGAATTGCCATATTGATATTCAACCTATTAACTAATTCCCTATTTTTTTGCACATCATCACCAAAATTCATTTCAATATTTTTCACTGCTACACAATTTTCTTCTCATAATCTTATTGCAGTAAGTAGGTCATACAAGAAGTTGTTGAGAATCACCAATCTTATGTGATTATCAAGAGCACATTACCTTAAATAATTATAAAATTTTGTTGAAAGTTATATGTGTGTGTGTCTATGTGATTATATATATATATATATAAAGTTATAGTTCTATATATCAACATACTTATTATTCAAAGATATCTAAAATATGAATTAATTTAAATTTAAAACAAAAGTTCAACCTATTTGATTTAATAGAGGTTCACACAAGTAACCATATTCATCACATCAATCTAAGGCTCCTAAGTTATTTATTTATTGGTTATAGTTTAGTTATTTTTTGTTTTGGAATAGTTTTGGCATATTTTTTGTCAAACTTGTTAGAAATTTAAAATGCATTTTAAATAATAATAAAAAAATCAAAATATTCTGAATTTTTTTCACTAAATTGCTAAGGAATAGGTTTTTTTGGAGCACGACTAATAGCTAGGGTTTCATGCTTTTGCAAAGGTTGTTTTCCATGGAAGGTGATAAAGGAGGGAGCTCCACTCCCTCCTACAAAGAGGCTGTGGCCAACAGGGGTAAAAACCCAATGGAATATGACAATGGCCCTCCACAAGGAAGGAAAAGGAAAAGTGAACAGGAACAAGATGGAAATAAGTCAAGGGAGAATAATAGCACTAAGGAAAATGAGGAAGAAGACAACGAATATGGAACAAAAGACAAAGAAAACATGGGACCTTGTAAACCCAAAGCTGCAGTTACACCAAGAGTCATTTTAAATGACCCTACTTTGTACGCACACAGGGAGCATGTAGACATATGCAATCATTTGTAAATTCATGGGTTTCTGGCTCACTCAAAAGGATTTACAAATGTGGATTAAATACCACTAGAAACCAAAAGGAAGCATTGACCTACACCTTGGGTTAAAGGGTTTCTTCACTGTGGTATTTGCAAACATTGAAGATAAGGACATAGTATTTGAAGGAGGGCCTTATTTTTATGCTAGAGCAGGCCTTTATATGTGACCATGGATTATGAGTTTTGTTCTCGAGTGAGAGAATTTTACTTTGATCTTGGTTTGGGTAAGTGATGAGCCCCAAAAATGGATAATTATATGTGCTCATTCAGCCTCCTAATTTGACTTAATCCACCATTCTCACTAGTTTATTCCATGTTTTTTATTAAATTTATGCTAATAGAGTGAATTGGGTTATTCATTATGTCAACAAGTCTAATGTGTGCTTTATGCAGTCTTTTTGGTCAATTTGGAGACAAAATCAAAGGTTTAAATGAGCACTTGGCAACCAAATTTTTGGAGAGGATTTTTAGGAAGGTGTCCCCTTCATTTATGGACCCTTACCTCGAATTCTCCACCATCAGCATGGAGTTCAAGGGCCACCAAATCGATTATCACAAGGGCACCCAAGTAAGTCAAGTAGGACTGCTGTCAACTACAAGTTTGGGCACCCGAGTCCCTAAAGTTTAGGAGGACTGTTCGGGCACTCAATTTGTATAAATAAGAGGGCTTAGGGCCTCATTTTGGTTATAGCCAGTAGTTAGTCACTTTGTAGGCAGAAGTTAGCTAGTTTGTAGTTCGATTTTAGTCATTTTTAGGCAGTAGTTTAGCTCCGCATTTCAGCACATTTTCAAGTTTTCCTTGTGGATAGCTTTTGATGTAATTATTATTTCTTGAGCAATAAAGATGAATCTAGCTTTGCACCAGCTCTAATCTCTCTTAGGAGGCTGTATCTCTTGGGGTTGGGCAAATCTCAAGTGCCGAGTACCTCCTTTGTTTACTTTTATGTGTATTTGCTGCATTCCTAGAATAAAATCTCTTATTTAGATTAAAATATTGCTTTGTTAATTAGGTCGTTTTTGATGATTAAAATAGCTTTTCATGTTCAGATTCACTTGATAGGTTAATCACAGGGAACATCTTCGGAAAAAGTTTACCAAGCACCTTGGATCTCACCTCCCCCTCAGTGGAATCATGATCTGGGACCAAGGTGACTTTGCTGCCAACAAAAACACTTTCTTTGCTTCACCATGCAAGTATTAGTGTTGGATTCTTACTTTGCTTCACCATAAAATTAAAGAAGGGAGTCCGAGGAGTTGCAGCATTATTGCTGCAATATTGGGGCCCACCATCTCTTTTTGATGTTGTTTCCAGGGAAGCGTCAGAGTATTGGTGTTATACAGTAATTTGTCACCGTTGGTCACTGTCCCTGTTACCTTTGTTTCGTACATTGGAGGACACATTTATGGACCTGTGACCAGTGACATAACCTAAGAACACTTGCATTATGTTCCCCTGAGTATGTACTTCATATTCCCCGAAGACACCTTTTGCAAATTATCCTTAAAAAGTGCCCTTTTTCCATTAGCGCGGGTTCACAGTGTCTTACCCGCGCCAATGACTCAGTTCCTTAAAAGGGGGCGCGCCCATTGACGCTCTGTCATAGAGCAAAGCCCACGCCACCTAAATTTGGTTATGATTTTTACCTAGCACGCATCCATATGTTTTTTCCTCCTTTGTCATGAAGTTCTATGAAGGAAAAATCCTCAAGATAGAGGTCGAAAGTCATTTTTTATCCATGACAACTATGCTGAGCGGATTTTCAGGGATAATGCCAATCTACAACAGGTGTCCTGGTACAATGTATTTTCATTCCCTCTCCATCTATAAATGGCCATCCTCATGCATTAAACCAGCTAGTTTTTTTAGAGTCTGTGTGAGTGCTGAAGTAATGCTAGAGTGATAGTGAGAATTGAGAAGTATAGAGAGGTTATGCTACCAAAATTCTGAGAGAGAAGAGGCCACTTTGCAAGGTGTATGTAGCCGCTTGCCCAGTCAGAGGAGGTTCAACGTCAGAACCTTGGTTGTAATCTTTCTCTATTTTTACTCATTAATAGACGACTATCATTATGGTTCCACTCATGTGTCTTTATAATGGTGATTGAGTTATATCTTTTATGACTGATATATAATTTCATATATTGGATTTTATGCTTGTATTTGTATCGTTCTTTGCATGTGCAGGTGTCCGTTCACGTGGATCGTGGGGATTGTGACCAGCCGGAGCAAAGGAACGGGAACTTCGATTCTTCTACAACTACTAGCATTGGAATCCAGGTAGACCATCATCATTGATCTCTGATTTTCAATTAGGAACCTACGTGTTAGCGTTGTGTGATTGTTGCTAGACCTGTTTTGGGCTAGTGGGATCGCCTCTGTCCGTAGAGGGGATTTACCAGTTCAACAATTTGGCGACTCCACTGGGGAGAAGCTTGTTGTTTGTATTTGTGTTGTTTGATTTGTAAACTGTAGACGGAGCCTAAAGCACGACCAGATAGCCTTCGAAACACTATTTCTATGCAGTAGTGAAGTAGATCAAAGCCACTTCAGTCAATCTCCGGTTTGGTTTACAAACTTAACAATTTCAACCTTGCCTTGCATGTTAATTTTTCTCTTGATTGCTGGCTTGAATAGCTTTCTAGGCTGAATTTCTTGTTGTTTCTTGCTTGCTGGCCTTTCTAGATACTGTAAACCAAGCCTTGGACTACCTGTTTTGTTTTTTTGCCTGGCAAACTTGATTAGCGCGGTTTTTCTTCTGACAGTCGCGCTGGTTGGCGCCTGTTGCTATCAGACAACCCGCGCCAATCCCTTAGTAGCGCAAGTTGCAGTCTGACAGTCGCGCCAGACTTGTTAACTTTTTCAGTTAGCTTGTTGGTTAGCCTTCTGAGCTTGGATCTGTATTTTTTTGCATCTTTTACACCTCCTGGAAGTTTTTTGGGCTGTTATTTGACTGGTTGTTCTTTTTATCCTTCAGTTGTTCTCCTTTTTCTATCGATTTTATATCTTAGCCCTAGTGGCTTTGCATGTCGAGCCTTCTATTGGATTTATGGTTTGATGATCCAGTCAGTTTATTGGTGGTTTTCCACATTCCTCTGGTAGTTGTACAAGTTTTGCATTCTATGCTGCAAGTAACTTGCTTTTAGCTTGCTTATTTCTTGTTTGACTTCAGTTGAACTTAGATTACATAGTTATTTGAAGGTCTTGGAGTTTTCTTTGCGTTGATAGGTCATTTTTCACGTTTCAGAATTGGTTCTAGATTCCTTTGAGTGAATTATCTGTTTAGTGCATATCTCTTGAAATCTGTTTGAGTGCATCATACTATTTTAAAAGAAAAGAAAAACAAGATTTTTTGCTTTTTATTAATTAGCATTTTGTGTTAATTGTTGCTTTTAAAAAAGAAAAAGAAAAAGATTTTCATTTCTTGTTATTAGCTGCATTAGGATGTTTGTGATCTTTTTGTTTGTATAAAACTCTCGACTCTTCTGTAGATAGAGTTCATTCAATGAAATGATTCAATTTTCGCATATAGTTTGCATTTAGGAAATTTCAAGAGACCACATACGGTGGGACCGCAAACTGAAACATAATTAAAGATAAACCATAAAATGAATTCAATGAACCTAACAACGCATTGAAACATAACGCTCATATTCTAGAGGTCTAGGTTAGGGACGTGTTCCGGCGTCCTTAAACCTGGTAGTTTATCGTTGGGTGGTTGGGTGATTCCTCCACGGTGAAACGATAAGTGCCAGTACGGATTGTGCTCCCACGTACCGTCGAGTATATATTGGGAGATCCCTATAGGCTTGCAACCTTTGATCCATAGGAAGCCGAGTCTGCCACCCTACAAGCCGTAATGCACTAAACACAGCATTCGGGAAGATTGACTACAGTACGGGAATTCCTTGGTTTTCATCTGATTGCCAAGGTGTAAAAGCAGTTTTACGGATTGTTTGGAAAACCTTTTACCTAGTTCTCCAGAGTAGTCACTTTTGATCCTTTTCAAACTCTCTAAAAGAAAAGGTGTAAGTGAGCAGCTTGTCACTTCGTGCTCATTAAACAATCGAAGGAGACTAGAGTCATCTTTTCGTCCTTTTCTCGACTCTTTAAAAATGAAAAGGTCAAGTTCAGTGTCTTAAAATCTATTTGGCCCCGATCACATATAACCCGGTTAAAATTTGTTGCGTTAGTCTGAGTAGGGACTGGTTTCGTTAGATTCCCTAGGATTTTGTGAAGTTTCATCCTAGCGGAACTACCAATCTCGTCTTCCGAGAGCCCGGTTGTGAGTCAAATCCTCCCTATTGTTCCAAGTATACAACCGCTTAACAATCGTGCTCCAGGCGACGAGGATTACCAATTTTATACAAACCCTATTTGGGAACCTTCTCAAAACGGTATCCCTTTTTGGGAATATACTTCTCCTCGGAAACCTTTTCCTTCTGATATGGAAAACCCATCACCTACTACGACTGACGAATCCGGCGTGCCAGGGGACGAGATTCCTAGCACAATGGAATCTACACATGTTAGTAGGACTGCTACTATCGGGGGACTGCCTCTTGGTTATAGAGCATTGCGTGATTTTATATCATCTCCTTTTCCGACTTCTATTTGGTCACCACCCGTATTTTCCAATACAGAGCCTTCGACTCCACCACCTCGCAGTACAGCTGTTACCTCGGTGACAACCCCTCCGACAATATCTGTGGCTTCTTCAACCCCTATTTTTAACCCACCTTCATCCTCTTTATTTGCAGGCTTTGATCCTACATCAAATGCCTCACTTGGAGGGCAATATGATCAGTATCAACCACCTCTTGGTGCTAGGATAGGTCAGCTGTCAATTGGAGAGATTTGAGTTCCGTTGTCCATAGATTGGGGTTCAACCTCTTATCATGGTGGTCAAGTGTCGTATGCTCAACCCGAACAACCACACCAGCAAAACCTACAAGGAAAATCCTTCCAAGGAAATCCTTTTTCTTCTAGTGGTCCCTTTTTTACTCTTAATACACAATCTACTAGTAATCCAGGCCAACCTTCCACTCAACAAGCTCAACCTGGTTTCCAGCAAGGTTCTCATACTGGACAAACTAGTCAATCTTTTGTTAATCTGAATCAACCTAACGTCCAGTATACCCAAGTTTCCGGCCAAGCTGCCCAAACAATTGGTCAACCAACTGTCCAGTATATTCAGTCTTCTGGACAAACTGGTCACCCTCAAACACAGCCATCTGGTATGATAGGACAACCCTCTGTTGCACATCAGCAGGGAGGCCAACCTCAGTATCAGCAGGGAGGCCAACCTCAGTATCAGCAAGTAGGCCAACCTCCGTATCAGCAGGTAGGCCAACCTCAATACCAGCAAGGTTATCCTTCTACTCAGATAGCCCAAGGTTATCCATCTACTGGCGCTGCTCAACCTGGCACCTGGACCCAAGTAGGATCCCAAAATCCGTCTGGTTCTCAAATGCAGGATGGAAGTCAATCTCAAACATTTTATCAAACTCAGCCTCGGTCTCAAACTCAATTTGGGGTCCCACCACACTACGGTTACCAACAACCTCAAGGCCAACCTTTGTTTGTTCCTTACCAAAATTATCAACAGCCATATGCTACTTCTACAGCATCGTTTGGTAATCCATACGCTGGGGGGCAAAATACAAATCCCTACGGCCAGCACACCATGGGGGAAAATCCATCAGGGGAAGGCCCTTGGGGGCCACCACCACCTGGTTGGAACCCGGGTGTTCCATCCTACCAACAGCCTCAGATGTCATTTAATCCTCAGTTACCATTCTTAGCGACTTTAGAATTACCGGATGTGTCAAAACTGACTAATGATCCTATCCTTCATAATCCTTATTGGCCTCCGGTTCCCACCAAAATTCCTGGTGACTGCCCGAAATTCGATGGTAAAGCTAATGAAGATCCACAAGCTCATGTCATGACTTATCATCTATGGTGTTCATCTAATTCATGGCTTGATGATTCGATTCGGCTTCGCCTCTTTCAAAGGACTCTCACTGGCTCCGCCGCTAAATGGTATATTGAGCTAAATCGCGGATTCTTTCAGGATTTCAACTCGTTGGCTATGGCATTCCTCACTCATTTTCAGTTGCCCATTCATTATGAAACGGACACACACCTCCTCACGTCCTTACAACAAACAACCGCTACGCACATCTCTGATCACATCCATGAATGGAGATGGCGTAGATGTATGATTAGATTTTGGATTCCCGACCAGCTTCTTACGGATTGGTTCACGACTTCGTTCGTTCCTCCAATAGCTCGGGACATTGCTATGGGAGCGTGTGTTACTGAAGAGAAAGCTATCGCGCGTGCTCAATACCTCGACTTAGTCTATTCTCAGTCAGGTACATTATATGATTATTTGCGTGATGCCCTTAGACCTGGAACATCCAAAGCCCCGCCAACACCTACAGTTGACGGTATTATTGGGTCTGTGAGTTCATCCTCTAAGAAAAATTCCGCAAATCCTGGGAATCTGAAATCAAATGCTCGAAATGAAAACACTTCTCAGGTTACACCTCCTTCTAAACCTACCTCCGAGGTTAATGCCATTCGGTCAACCAAGACAGACAAAACCTCGAAATCAAAGAAGAAAGAGAAAGGGAAAAACAAGCCAGAACAACCTAAACAGGAACAACCTAAACCTCAATCTGAGGAGAGTGTCAAACGCAAACCCAAGTATCCTTGTCTTATCTGTGATGAGGACCACTATACCAAGGACTGCCCGCGGTGGTCTGAAGTTAGTCGTTTGTTGAAAGGCGCTCCCGGGGTCCCTGCGGTGCTTAAAGAACCCTTTCCTTCACAGCAAACTCAAATGGTCACTGACCCCTCTCAGCCTCCTTCTTCCTTCGGTTCCCAAGTGTTCATGGTAGGAACGATACCTGTTAATATCAGTACTTGAAAAAAAGATTATCCATCTGTGGGAAAGGAGCCTGAGGTTCCCCCCAGTGCTCCTCCATTTAGTTCAAGCCCTCTCCACATCGAGAGACCTAGTACTGAAATGCCTATTCGACCCCCTCCAAAAGGAGTACTCCGGAAATCTTCCTACAACCCAAATGCCCGTGCTGCTCACACTATAATATCGTTGAGGATTTAGCCCAGACTCCATCGGCTATGTCCGCTTTAGAAGTTCTCCAGAGCTACCCCTCTCAGAGGAAGTCCTTTATATCCGCTATCGGCGGCATAGACCCGGCTGATTCGGATTTAATCACGTTTGATTTAGACCGCCAAACACAGAGACTGCCTCCCCAAATTGCCTTCCTCATACAGGTCGTTATTGATAAGAAAACTATCCATCGTACAGTCATCGATGAAGGTGCTTCAACTTGCATCATGTCTGTTGCCTGTTGGAAAGCTATTGGTTCTCCAACGTTGAGTCAGTCTCCAACAACCTTAGAAGCTTTTGATGGAAGAGCATCCCATCCTTATGGTATTCTCCCACATTTACCCATTTCTTTGGAAGGGAAAACGGTCGAGATGGAAGTTGAAGTCGTTGATGCTACTCTAACCTACAACCTCCTTCTCGAACGCAGCTGGATTTATGCCATGCAAGTTGTTGCTTCATCTTACTTTCGTATCATTCGTTTCCCTCACCAAGGGAAGATTGTTACGGTTGACCAGCTGAATTTTTTCGCTTCCTCTTTGGAAGGAACTATCCCTTTTGTGGAGCATACCTCCAAATCATTTGAGAGTCTAGGTCACGGGATTTTTAAAGATCCTGCCCTTATGGGTGTTTTTCCAGCCCCGCCTCCAAATGTCACTTCCGTCAATATGATTTCTACCTGTCTTGATCCATGGGTCGTTCCTCCCATCGACCAAGTAGATTCTTGGGGTGACCAGATGTCGTTGAGTCCAGCCGAACTCAACTATGTTGAAATCGTAGCTGCGTCAGCTCCTTCTTCTGAACTTGCTCTCTCAAGCAAGGTTTTCCACACATTCGCTCCATCCTTAGGGCTTGTAGATCAAACTTCTTTGGATCCTTTAAAAGAGATATTTTCTTCCGATGAAGCTATTATAGAGACCATGTCTCTCGAGGAACCTCCTTGGCACGATACCCACCATCGTTCCCCGTTTCTCTCTGTCCTTCAGAATCATCCAACTCCTATTCAACGGTTTGCTCCTTGTTTCCCATTCTGATTCCTTCAGTCACCTGTTAAAGTTTACAAAACCTCTTCTGAAGGTAATATGGCAAACATTACGCAAACCCAGCCCATCGACATCTCTATTAAGCCAAGGATCGTCGAACACGTTCATATCGGAGTCACTTGTACTCCGGCGGAGATTCAACTTTATTCGAACCTTTTTCATGAATTTTGTGATGTTTTTGCTTGGTCCTATGAAGAAATGCCCGACATTGATCCTAGCATAGTGGTGCATGAAATCATCACGTACCCAGGTGCTAAGCCTATTCGTCAACGTTTACATCAAGTACACCCCCGAAAGGCTGCAGCGATCAAGGCCGAAGTAGAAAAACTTCTTAAAGATGGTTTTATTTATCCTATCCCGCTCACAGATTGGGTTTCTAATATTGTACCTGTCACTAAAAATAGGGAACTATCCACGTTTGTGTTGATTATCGAGATATTAATCGAGCCTGTCCAAAGATAATTTCCCCACACCATTCATTGATCAGATTATTGACGAGTGTGCGGGAAGCGAGATGTATTCTTTTATGGACGGTTTTTCTGGTTACAACCAGATCAATATTGCTCCTGCTGATCAACACAAGACTGCTTTCATCTGTCCATGGGGTACCTTTGCTTATAAGAAGCTCCCTTTCAGTCTAAAAAATGCCAGCGCTACCTTCCAACGTGAAATGTCCTACGCTTTTCATGACATCCAACACATTACATCCATACCTGGATGATCTTCCAGCTCATTCAGCCAAGCGTCAGGACCACCCTACTCATCTTCACGAGATATTTCTTCGCTGTCGACACTACCGAATCAGGCTTAATCCTCACAAGTGTGTTTTCTGCGTAGAATCAGGTCGACTTCTAGGATTTGTCGTCTCCCACGAGGGCATCCACCTGGATCCCCTCAAAGTCGAAGCCATAGTGAATCTCCCTCCCCTTGCTACCTTACAACAACTACAAAGCTTGCAAGGAAAAGCGAATTTTTTACATTGTTTCGTTCCAAACTACGTCGAGGTGGCTAAAGGTTTCACACGATTGCTTAAAAAGGATGTCCCTTTTCATTGGGATACTGTGGCTCAAGAATATTTTGAGCGTCTCAAGGGTCTCCTTGTTTCTGCTCCATTGCTTCGCCCTCCAAACTATCATGGTGACTACATCCTGTATTTAGCTGCCGCCGACACCACTATCGGTATGGTTCTTGTTCAAACTGACGACGATGACACTGAGTATGTCATTTATTATCTCAATAGAAACCTCTTAGATACGGAAAATCGATATGCACATGTCGAGAAGTTGGCGTTAGCCGCTGTTTGCTGTGTCCAACGTTTCCGTCATTATATTCTGTTGCGTACTACTACAGTGATTTCCGATTGCAACCCCATGATGTATATCTTGTCACGCAAGTTGCTGGGGGGAAAATACTCAAAGTGGATTGTCATCCTCCAAGAGTTTGACTTGGAGTTCGCTACAGCCAAGTCCAAGAAATCGCTGGTTTTTGCTGAGTTAATTTGCTCTTTTCCATCTTCTTCTTCGCCATCTCACACCGAAGATCACATTCTGGATGAGACCTTGTTTCTCATCAACACCCTCGACCCCTGGTATGGTGACATTCTCGTATATTTGCAAACGTCCTCCTTTCGCCCGGGCACTTCCAAAGACGCTCGGCGAAGGATTCGTCATCAATCTCAACCATATCGTATCATCATGGATACCTTATATCGCCTCGGCGCCGACTCTGTTCTCCGCCGTTGTCTTACTCACGAGAAAGCTGAGAGAGTCTTGAATGACTACCACTCAGGTGCTTGTGGCGGTCACATGTCCGGATATGCTACCGCTCAAAAAATTGTCCGTGCTGGCTATTTTTGGCCTTCCATCTTCAAGGATTGCATTCTTGCGGTCCATTCCTGTCACGAGTGCCAAATATTCCAGCGGAAGATGCGAGCACCCCCCGCTCCTTTGCACCCTGTTGTTACCGTCGGCCCTTTTGCCAAATGGGGAATTGATTATGTCACCTGTAACCCTCGCTCGGCCGGGGGGCATGGGTTTATCATCGTTGTCGTCGATTATTTTACTAAATGGGCCGAAGCGATGCCTACACTGAATGAAGACGGTCACACAACAGCGCAATTTTTGTTTAATCATGTTATTTCGCGATTCGGCGTCCCTCAAGCCATCGTCACTGATGACGGAAAGCATTTCTGGAATCATATGATGACAGAACTGACAACTCAGCTAGGCTTAAAGCACGATAGTTCTACTCCATACTACCCTCAGTCCAATGGCCAAGTTTAAGCGATCAACAAGATTTTGGTTACAATGCTTCAGCGTACTATTGGCATGCACAAGTCTAACTGGCATTTGATGTTGTTTCCTGCTTTGTGGGCTTACCGAACTTCCGTGAAGGATGCCACTAGTTTCACTCCATTTCAACTAGTCTATGGACTAGAGGCTACCCTTCCAATTGAGTGTGAAATCCCTTCATTAAAATTAGCTATCGAGCTACTTCCTAACACTACCCCATTAGAAGAATGCCTCCTTTATTTGGAGCGTTTAGATGAGACTCGTCGCCTAGCTAATTTAGCTATCGAAACACAGAAGAAGCGAGTCAAATCCCGCTTTGACCAGACTGTACATCCACGTTCTTTTAACGAGGGAGACTTAGTTCTGCTGTATGATCAGGCAAACGATAAGCTAGGACCAGGAAAGCTCGAATCCATGTGGCTAGGCCCTTATATTGTCAAGAAAGTTTTGGAAAAAGGGGCCTATGAGCTAATTGATTATGAAGGGAACCCTCTCACGCAACCCCGGAATGGGCTGTATTTGAAAAAGTACTATGCGTGATGCTAGTACGCTTCTTTTTGTATATACATGTACTTTAGCAAGTGTGTTGTGTATGTGTGTTAGAGTTTTTATAGACTCGATTGTCGCTTGTCGCTTATTGTGTCTTTCGCTTCTTGTGCAGATGTCTAATACGCCTTATATTGGTTTCGTTGATGGTGCCTGTCGTAGTACTCGTAACTTATCCTCTGCGGCATGGGTGATCTATGATCCTCATGGTGAGCTGATAGATCTTCAAGGTGTCTGTTTGGGTCATACCACTAATAATGTCGTCGAATATTGTGCCGTAATCGAGCTCCTCACTAAAGCAATTAATCTTGGTATTCGGGCATTAGTGGTAAACCTGGATTCTCAACTTGTCGTCCTCCAGCTCAATAGGCGTTATTCCGTCAGAGACCATCATATTTTAAGGTTGTATTTATGTGTAAGATTGTTAGAAAGGAATTTTGAGTTTATTACATATCAACATATTCCACGACAATTGAACACATTATCTGATGCATTGGCTAATCATGTATTAGATAGACATTTGCGAAATTTGTAAATAAAACATTATAAAAGCAAGCACATGAAAACGCAATAAGAAACCATAATCATATGTATATATATATGTGTGAGTCAAAATTTTCGCGCCCCGCGTGTTACAAAAAATAATACATGTCCAAAGTCTATACAGCTGCTGACAACGTGCTCCTCAAAAAATATGCAAAATGAAACCTAGGCGTCTAAACACGGTTATGCTCATGATAGCATGTCACCGCTCGCACCAAACGTCTCAACAGACGATGGACACGAGTAGACACTCCCACCGTGTGCCTTTGATAAGCTCTAGGCACATCCGCCAATCTGTTGTAGTCTGGAATACCTTGAGTAAGTGCCTGGAGGTTCTGTACGAGATCATCCTCACACTCTATCTGAGGGTCCACTGCAGGTTATGCTCTGCGCACATTGTGAGGCAAGTCAGCTGGTCGCTCTGCACCAACATCTGTATACATATACAGACGCTGTAAGAAATAGGCATGTATTAACGAAAAAAAAAATTAAATACATAAAAACATTAAAAAACAAAGAGTTCTTACCCAGCTCCTCATCCTAGTCCTCTCCGTCAGGCAGAGGGAGATCGGGATCTCCAGTGAAATCTGTACCCACATAGGGCCAGTCCTCAACGACGATCATCTGGTGTCGGAGCCAGATAAAGAACTCGGGATTCCAGGACATCTGTTGGCCCCCTACTCCTCTGGGCATAAGTTCTGCCCATCGATGCAACCTCGGTTCCCTCAACACTGGGTCTACCACTATTCCCCCAGGTACCCGGAAGATCGGCAGTCGCTCTAGAAAGAAAGTCACAGCGATCGACCCATATCCAAACTGTTTGTTTCCATCTCGCTTACACTTAGTAAGTTGTCGTTTAATATTGGCCATCACCGCCGTGGCCCAATCAAACAATGTCGGATGGAGACATTCAGTGGCCAGCAGCAAATGATTTTTGCTGGCCTCATGGGGCGCCTGTATCCCAGCTGCCCGGGTAATGGTAAATAAAATGACTCGTAGAACCAAGTTGGGCACCGTGTTGATATCTACCTTCCTGCTGTTTACTCCAAACCGTGCTCTAGGACACACTCTTTCCTTCACCTCCTCGATCTTCTCCCCAGAAGGTCGGCTACCTATCAAGATAGGACGTGCACCTCGCCGTGATAACCCAGTGATGAAATAGACATCGGAAACATCCAACTCCAATGTCTGATCCTTCAGGTGAAATACCCGATCCTCTACATCCCAAGCATCTACTATGAAGCGTAGTAGCTCAGGTTGTGCACGTAGGTATGAAGTATGGAAGAATTTTTTCAATCCGCAGTCTCTTAGAGCATTCATACAGTCATCGTCCTCCAATGCCAGGGCGTCAAATTCATTATGCTCTCGTTCCTTCCATTCTAGAACCATTTTTAGCAAAATCCTGCAACCAAAGGTAAAATTTCAATTGATAGATCATTATTGAAACATAAATTGAAACAAATTTGCAAATTTAACGGTCCAATTTGGTGAAAAATGATATCGCGCGGTTGGCGCGACTGTTTCTAAAACATTCGCGTTAATGGCGCGACCCCTATAGGGAAAAATCGCCATTGGCGCAGTCCCGTGCTGGAAACCCGTGCCAATGGCGCAACCCTAAAAATATGCAAATCCCTTTGCAGGGGGCTGAAATATGGACAAAAAACTTGAAAATGGAATGAAAACAGAGCTAGAGATGAGGCCTCTTACCTGTTGCAGACGACAGCTCGAAGGGTCTCCTAGATCGATCGCAATCAGCAGCTGAACTTTGCACTAAAAACCCTCCAACAATGAACTCACAAGGTAAAAAGTGAAAAGTAAATTTATTTTTTACTATTTTACTATTTATAACACTATTTTGACCTAAAAATACATTAGAAATGATGTTTTTGAGTATTTTTAGGATATTTTCATGTCGAAGTGGGTTTTACACTGTTTTTTGAATAATGACAGGGCTTGGTGCAACTCAAACGAGCTTCTTTTTAACTTTTTCAAGCTCGGTAAAACATGAGAAAATGTTACTTATGGTCTGCTTTCAGCTCTTTTCCTGACCTTTTAAAGAGGAAAAGATCGCCGAGTTATCCCTCTTGGCTCGTTAAACGTTACTAAGGGGCGGTCGTTTTAAGTTCTTTTATCGACCGTTAAAATATAAAAATATTACCGGGTTTTTGTCGTTTCAAACTCGTTAATGGTTACGAAACGACGTGGTTTTGATCGTTTTTCTACTTTTTCAGGTTCAAAACACTATTCATGAAAAGTACTCCTCGGTCGTAATGATCGGGCGGTTCTTTCGGGCATCATTTTATACTTTTTCGGGCCTGAGAGACACAACTTTATGAAAAAGGACACCCCTGGAGTTTCTTTTTCTGTGTCTTTTTCAAACTCCCTAAACATGAAAAAGACTTCGAGTTTTACCCATGTCGAACTCATTAAACCCTGACGACATTGGACTCGTCATTATGACGAGACTCGAGCTTCTCCTCCCTAGGGCTCGTTAAAACTATTACTAGGTTGGATTCGGCCGAAGGTCGAACTTATACCACAAGCATATGCTATCCCCATCAAGCTTGTTAAAAATAATTGGGGTACTCGCAAGAAATGGTGGGGGAAAAAAGAAAATTTTGGGAACCATAATTATTGTCGTGTTGGCAGTATGTCGCTCTTGAACATGGCACTTCTCTGCTTTCGTGTCGGGGTGAGGATATCTCATCTCATTTTTCACTTGCCTCCGTGGGTTTGGGTAATCCTATTTGACCTCTCATCTGCTCATTGCCTCGTCATCATGACCTCTGATCCATTGATGTCAAATACTGCCAACTCCA
>APFE030024611.1:3600-18334 GCA_000404065.3 Pinus taeda
CCCTTGCGGCTCACTCAGTTCCCTGAAGGAAAAAGCCCACAAAAGCATCCGGGTTTCGGCTTTTCTATCCAAGGCAACGGCTATTATGAGACATTGCCAAAACTCAGAACGTGTCTACATACGATGAATATCTCTTCTCCCTTCACCTATAAAAGCCCGTTCCCCCATAATGAACAGGCTGGTTCAGAGTTTTTGGAGATTAAAGCAAAGGAGCAAACAAGCTAGTGTGAGAGAGATAATCTTTTGAGCTGAAAGTTGAAAGTAAGGTTATGCTGCCGGATTGATGAGAGAGGAAGTGATTTTGCGAGACGTGTCGGACTGACTGCCCACCCAGCTAGAAGAGTTTACAGTGTCAAGCCTTAAGTGGTTGTAATCTCTTCTCTCATTACTTTAATGCAAAGCGACTGTCATTATGGTTTCATTTATGTGTTACATCGGTGATATGTGAATTGTATCTTGCTTGACTGGTACATAGTTGTATGTTTTTTGGATTTTATGCTTGTTGTGGTTTATTCTTCACTTGTGTAGGTATCTATGAGCGAATAGCGACCGGCTGGAGATAGAGGATAGGAGCGACACTTTCCCCCACAACAAACAAGCGTTGGATCTCAGGTTGGTCTCCTAGATCGACAGTTAAATTATATAGCTAGAAACTTGCATGCAGCGTGATTGATTGTTGCTAGACCCCTTTGGGGCTAGTGGAATCCACCTCTGTCCGCAGAGGGGATTTACCTCCGCAACAGTATGATCAAGATTGCTTCATGTGGTGAACAGCATGTTGGCAGGCTAGTTTCTTCTTTGGGCAATGATGTTGCATTATTGCATATCAAAGATTATAGGGATGTGCAAGCGTTACATTTGACCTAGGAACATGAGTGCTTGCAGGACTAAGTTGCGATGATGATGGTCGTGTTCGACCGCAGCTCAGACTAACCTTGTAGGACACAAGATGAGTGACAGGTTGAGCCAATGGAGATCGTGTAGACTCAGAGGGAGTCTAGCTTCAAAGGGAGCAACCGTATGGAAGTGTTGAGATCTTCAGGTTCAGATAAGATGAAAAAGAGGCACTACTGAGATAGTGTGGTTCATTTTACATGCTATGCTGCAGTGGTGGATAGCAATGTTGAAAAATGTGTAACTAGGTTCAGTCTTCATAAATATGAAATGTAGTTTTGGTTCTTGTATTTTTTTAAATGAAAGAAAATTTATTATTGTTATTTTTAGAGCATGGGTTTCATGCTCAAGGTCTTTTATTTTAGAGGTCATGCACCCATTGAATGCTTCTAGGGTTTGTCCTAGGTCAAGAAGTCAAAATAGTTGTTGTCATAAGTTAAAGACCCCATGAGGCACAATGTAATTTGTAAACAAAATTATTTTTGTATTTAAAAGAGTCAAAATACCCTTCAAGACCAAGTCGGCCTAGCAACTAAGAAGTCGGCCTATTTTGAGGATCCACGTACACCTTGAGAAGCGTATATAAAGGAGGGAACTCGACCTCCTTTAGACCCATTCATTTCTCATCTCATCTATAAGCAAAGGAGAAGTACAAGAAGGCTAGCAAAGAAGGAGGAGGAAGAAGATAAGCTTCTAGGCTAATTCTCTCTCACACGAGCGAAGAAGGATAGCCAGGGTTTGCTGCTTCAAGGTTTTCCTCTCAAGTGGAGAGGTTTTGACCTTGGCTTGCAACATATATCCTGTGTTCTTGAGTAAAATTGCTTCAAGTAATGAACAACATGTTGGTAGGCCAGTTTCTTCTTTGGGAAGTAATGTTGCATATCTGAGATTGGAGGGATGTGCTCGTGTTGTGTTTGACCCAGGAGGAGGATGAGTGCTTGCAGGACTAAGTTGCAATGATGATGGCCAAGTTCGACCACAATTTAGACTGACCTTGTAGGACACAAGATCAGTAACAGGTTGAGGCAATTGAGATCACGTAGACTTAGAGGGCGTCTAGCTTCAAAGTGAGCAACCCTATGGAAGTGTTGAGTTTTTCAGGTTCAGATGAGATGAGGCAGAGACACTACCAACATAGCGTAGTTCATTCTACAAGCTATTTTGTAGTGGTGGACGCCAAATGGGCTAGTGTCATCGGTGATGATCATGGAGACTACCTTGTGTTGAAAGTTCCTCCCTCGCTAAGAGGGAGTGTTGAGATTGGTAGCTTGGGAGGTACTCCAAACCCTAGGCTATAGGGTTGTGGAGGAATTCGCACCACAAAGTCACTTGTGAGCTAAGAACACAAGCGTGTGGGCTTTGTACCAGAGTTTGTGGGTGTGAAACTGTGTATGAATTTGGACATTTGGCACTTGGAGATTGTAGGACATCCATTAAGGAACAAGGGGCCGCTTGAAGGATAAATATACAAAAAGATGAATTAACTATACAAATACCTACCCTCCCTTGCCTAATATTATAGCAACGACAACCATGAACAATAATCCCTTAACACGTGAACCCCAGTATAACATTTACATTTCTTTGATACCAAAGTTCTAGGGAAAATCTTGAATCTGATACGCTTCAACAAGATCATACTACCTCGAAACCATGACAAACTGATAAATCAAAGTGCAACTAACAAATATTTCAATGTATTAAAGGACAATAGTATTGTGTAGGAGAAAAGTATGTCACAACCATCCTCTATGCCACGTTTGTAGAATGTCTAGTGCATCTTCACCACTTCCCCTTCATAGCACATACAATTGTAGTTGTTCACTACATAAAAAAAATCAATATAATCGACTATGAGAGCATAGATAAAACATATATTAATTTGAATAGCAAACAAATGGAGCCACAAATTAGCGAAAAAATACTTTTAAGTGAAGTGAAATGCATGTAGATATGTTGACTCACCTTCATTTATGAACAATAACCTCAATTTTCTCTGTCTTCTTCCTTCATTTATTTTATATTCACTTTATTTTATGTAATTTATATTCGTAACACGGTACTCCAAACCCTATGCTACAGGGTTCTTGAGGTATTGGCACCACAAAGTCATTTCTGTGCTATGAACCCAAACGTGTGGGCTTTGCACCCAAGCTTGTGGGTGTGAAACCGTGTATGGATTTGGAGACTTGGTACTTGGTGATTGTAGGGCACCCTTTAAGGAATAAGGGGTCGCTCGTAGCACCAAGAGAGGCATTGTGGATTGAGAGAAAAGAATTCTTATTTGATTATGTGGGTGAATTTGTCTTGAGTTTCAAGTCGCTGTTGACTTGAGGAGACAATTTGAGAAGCTTAGGCATCACCCTAAGGAATGATATAAATAGGAGTGAGGAGGAGCCTCATTCCTCACCCAATCAAGTCACTTATTTCTCATGTGAAGATTGAAATAGGAGGTCGAGTCCGCAACCAAGAGGGAGAAAGGATCAAGTCTGGTTCAGGTTTATTTTCGGACTATTTTGGGCTATGGTTATGCAGGAAAAGGCAACGGGTATATGGAGACTAGGTCGAGACTTTTGAGGATGAAATCTGAACATGAAAACAGAAGCAATCTCTCTCTAACAAGTCAAGATTTCTGAAGTATTGCAGAATCAAGGAGTTATGATTATTGGAGGATCGAGAAGCCTACTTCGCAACCAAGGATAGGCCACATTTGTCTACAACAGGAGCAAAGAAATCAAAGGTTGTTGGAGTGGTTTGCAAGTAGGTTGGATCTGCTTCAGGTTGACCTAGTTAGGGCTCAGTTCTTCAGAAAAAATCTTGCTCAGATCAAAGGGTTTTGGAGAGCAGAAATGGATGTTTACAAGGACGAAACGTGCAGGATTGGTGTGCTCGTTTAGGATAGAATTTGGAGCAACCAAAAAAACAGTTTTGGGAGGGTTGTACTGGCTTGCTTTAAGCCTTATGTACATTTACTTGAAAAGAAATGTGAGCATTATTAGAAGGGAAAAAGAATGGAAAGGATTGATCTTCGAACGAAACAAGGAGGTCAATAGAGCAGTTTAACAAGCTCCAGCTTGTTGTTGACGAAGGAATTTTGACAGTGATAGATTGTAACACTTCATTCCCTAAGTTTTCCTCATTGAAGCAGCACAAGTAGGTAATACATGGAAGAAGTCCCTAAGAGTTATGTTCATGAAGGACTAAAGAGCAGCTAGTTGGCAAGAAGTTCCAAAGGAGCTAAGGAGTAGCAGTGGGAAGTCTAGAATTATTCACAAATGGAGTTGTGAACAACTCAACAAAAAAAACCTATGTCTTGGTTGTTGATGGACAAATGACAGCTAGAGGGAAGATTGGAGCCTTGTTCAGTGACCTAAACGAGCAGGATCATTGATAGAGGCAACTTGGTGTTGTTGGAAATCGAGAGCCAAAGGACTTGGCAGATGTGTTCAGGTTACGACCAATGGAACTATGAAGGGCACTAGATCAGCTAGTAAGTCAGCGTATCTTGTTTAGAGTGGATTGGTCGTCAAAGCTGCTGACACGAAACCCTAGTTTATATTCCTTGTATCATTGATTGTATGAGGGCCATGATCCCTAGTATGGGAGCCCTAGATAGTTGTATTACAGTTTGTTAATATAACGAAGTTGGGTTATTGAAAAAATTATAAAAGTTGTCTATATTTGTTCACTACTTGATTTAATGTTGTTTATATTTCGTTGTGCAAAGTAGTTTGATGTGGTATTTGGATTGGTAGTGTCAGTGTTTCGAAGACCCTAACCTAGATTCCAATACAATGGAAAAACAACAGAACAAACAAAATCCTAGTGTTGTCAACTAACACAATGGTTAATTGGTTGAAGGCTTAGTATGCTTGCTTGCTTGACCTTACCATCCTCCTCTCTAAGGCACTTCATGTGGTGGTGTGCTTGTGATGTGGTCCAAAAAAAGCATATAAATTTAAACATACCATTTTATGTACATGTCAAACCACTATTTAAATGGTGCTACCTGAGAACCATGTTAGAAGGAGAAAGCATCTAGCAAACAAATAATAATAACACTATTTTGTTGAAAAACAACATCACTCACCCATCCTTTGCGTTGCAACATTTCCTAAGATATCTTCTCCACTAAACCCTCCCAGCCACTACAATTGCAGTCGCTCACTGCATAAAGTAATATTATATATGAGATCACGAATAAACAACAGGAGCTTAAGGGACAAATATATAGAGAAATGAATTAACCATACACATACCTAACCTCCCATGCCTAAAATTACAACAACGACAATCGTGAACAATAATCCTTGAACATGTGAAACCCAGTATAACATTTCTTTTTCTTTCATATCAAATTTCTAGGAAAAATCTTGAATCTCACACCCATGTACAAGATCATACTCCCTCGAAGCCATGACAAAATAATAAATCATTGTGAAACTAACAAATATTTCAGTGTATTAAAGGAAAATAGTGTTATGTAGGAGAAAACTATGCCTCGCCTATCCTCTCTGCCACATTTGTAAAATGTCTAGTGCATCTTCACTACTTGACCATTGTAGACCATACTATTGTAGTTGTTCACTACATAAAAAAGATCAATATAATTGACTATGAAAGCATAGATAAAACATATAATAATTTAAATAGCAAACAAATAGAACCACAAATTAGTGAAATATACTTTTAAGTGAAGTGCATTGCATGTAGATATGTTGACTCACCTTCACTTATGAACAATAACCTCAATTCTCTGTCTCCTTTCTTCATTTCCATTTCCGCACCCAACAAACAAAACCAAGTCCAAACTACAAGAAACGCTTTAAAAATAAACAAAGGAAGAGTACAAGAAACCCAACAAAAGAAAACCGAAGACCAAGCTACAAGAAACAGAAAAATATGCAAAATAAGGGAAAACCAGTACAACACCGCATGGCCATGCTCAAACTCAACAAAGAAAAACATGCAAACAAGAACAAAGAAAAAATTGCGAACATCCCCTCTGCACATCATCTCTCCTTCAATGTGTTGTCATCCGCTGAAAGGGGAAAAAATTGAGTTGAATAAGGTTAAAATACACACACAATTAGTAATGTTAAACATACTTCAAAACCAATAATTATTCATAATACGAAACGCACCTCCCGTAGAGTTTGTTTTATTACGATGGGCACTCTTTTGTATTCCAGTAGATCATGCTCATCAGGCTCAACCATCTACAAAAGATATACAATTGGATATTAGAGTCATTATATAAGTAAAACAATAGAATACGCAATAATTAATCATAATAAGAAACACACCTTTCTTTGATATTAGTATATAAAAGGGGAGAGTCCATTTGTATTTGACGTATTCATCCTCACTCGAACAAGCTATCTGAAATAGATACACAATAAAATATTAGATTACTAATAAAAGTCAAACTACAGAGTTTGAATGCATGAACTTCAACAAAAACAAATCATATAGACAACAACAAACAAAAGATTGCAAACTTCCCCTTTGCACATTATCTCTATTGTAGTGTCCTCTCCTCCACTGAAAGGAAAAAAAGTGGTGTGAATAAGATTAAAATAAAGACATAAATATTAACGGCAAGCATTATTCAATTAAAATAATTATTCATAATAGAAAACATACCTCGCCTAGAGTTTGCTATATAAAGATAGACAATCCATTTTGTATTCCACTTACTCATACTCACTAAAACAAGCCATCTAAAACAGGTACATAATAAGATATTATAAACATTATGCAAGTTCAGCCAGAGAGTTGAAAGCAACAATCAATCATAATGTGAAATATACCTGACTTTGAGCTTTCTTATATAAAAGGGGGTAATCCATTTTGTATTTTATGTATTCCTACTCACTAGAATCGATCATCTGCAGAAGATAGAAAATAAAATATTAGAATTCTAATAACAGTTAAACTAGAGAGTTGAAGGCATGAACTTGTAAAACAACTTAACTCCAGTCCATTTAGATTCCATGCTATATCTCAAAATATATAAGTTTTCTAAACTAGACGTAATTCTACTAGGAATAATGCAATCAATGTTATTGTAAGATAAATAATCATTTTTGTAAGAGGGATCCAAGTTTATTTAAACATATTGAACATGTTGAGATTGGTAACTTAGGAGGTACTCCAAACCTTAGGCTACAGGGTTGTGGAGGAATTGGCATCACAAAGTCATTTGAAATCCGAGGACGAAATCTTAGGATTTAAACAAAAGCAAGCTCTATCTAATAGAACAAGATTTCTGAACTATTGCACGTGGACAATAATATGATTATTGGACGATCGAATAGCCTGCTTTACAGCCAAGGATAGGCCCCATTCATCTACAGTAGGAGCAAAGAAATCAAAGGTTGTTGGAGTGGTTTGCAAGTAGGTTGGATATGCTTCAGTTTGCCATAGTTAGGACTAAGTTCTTTGGAAAATGTCTTGCCTAGATCTAAGGGTTTTGGAAAGTAGAAGTGGACATCTAAGGGTTTTGGAGAGTATAAGCGTTTGGTCAAAGGCTCAATATGCTTCCTTTCTCGACCTTACCATCCTCCTCTCTAGGGCACGTTGTGTGGAGGTATGCGTGTGATGTGGACCAAATTAGCATAAAATTTTAAACATATCATTTTATGTATATGTCAAACTACTATTTAAGTGGTACAACCTGAGAAACATGCCAAAAAGACAAAATTGAGCGAACAAATAATAATAACACCATTTTGTTTGAAAACAACATGACTCACCCATCCTCTGGGTTGCATTTACATTTTCTACGATATCTTCTCCACTTGACCCTCCTAGACACTGCAACTGTAGTCGCTCGCTGCACAAAGTAATATTATATGTGAGATCATGAATAAACCACGAGAGCTTAAAGGATAAATATACATAGCGACAAAATAACCATACACATACATAATCTCCCTTCGCTAATATTAAAACAGTGGCAATCATGAAAAGTAATCCATGAACATGTGAACCCTAGTGTGACATTTCCATTTCTTTGATATCAAAGTTCTAGGAAAAATCTTGAATCTCACACCCACGAACCAGATCATACTACCTCGAAACCATGACAAAATGATAAATCAAAGTGAAACTAACAAATATTTCAGTGTACTAAAGGACAATAGTATGGTGTAGGAGAAAAGTATGCCTCACCCATCTTTTGTGCCATGTTTGTAGAATGTCTAGTGCATCTTCACCTCTTAACCTTTGTAGAACATACAATTGTAGTTGTTCACTACATAAAATAGATCAATATAGTTGCTTATGAGAGCATAGATAAAACATATAATAGTTTGAATAGCAAACTAATGGAGCCACAAATTAGAGAAAAATACTATTAGGTGAAGTGCATTGCATGAAGATATGTTGACTCACCTTCGTTTATTACAATAACCTCAATTTTCTCTGTTTCCTTCCTTCTTTTACATTTCGATATCCAACAAACAAAACCAAGACCAAACTACAAGAAAAAAAATATGTAAAACAAAGGAAAATGAGTACAACACAGTATGGCCATGCTAAAACTCAAAAAAAAAAAACATGTAGAAATGAACAATGAAAATAATTGCAAACATCCCCTCTGCACATAATCTCTCCTACAATGTGTTGTCCTCTGCTAAAAGGGAAAAAAGGCAAGTTGAATAAGGTTAAAATACATAGACAATTAGTAATGTTAAACACATTTAAAAATCAATAATTATTCATAATAGGAAACACACCTCCCATAGAGTTTGTTTTATAATGATGGACACTCTTTTGTATTCCACTTGCTCATGCTCATCAGAACCAACCATCTACAAAAGATACACAATAAGATATTAGTATCGTTATATAAGTTAAACTAGAGAGTATGCAATAATTAATCATAATAAGAAACACACCTTTCTTCGAGATTGTTATATAAAATAGGAGAGTCCATTTTGTATTTCATGTATTCATGCTCATTGGAACATGCCATCTGCAATAGACACACAATAAAATATTAGATTTCTAATAAAAATCAACTTAGAGAGATTGAATGCATGAACTTCAACAAAAACAAATCATGTAAACAACAACAAACAATAGATTACAAACTTCTCCGCTGCACATTATCTCTATTGTAGTGCCCTCTCCTCTGCTGAAAGGAAAAGAAGTGGTGTGAATAAGGTTAAAATAAAGACGCATATATTAATGGAAAGCATAAATCAGAACAAATAATTATTCATAATTGCAAACATACCCCATCTAGTGTTTGCAATATAAACATAGATATTCCATTTTGTATTTCACCTATTCATGCTCACCAAAACAAACCATCTACAACAGATACATAATGAGATATTAGAATCATTATACAAGTTAAACTAGAGAGTTGAATGTAACAATCAATCATAATGTGAAACATACCTTACTTTGAGCTTCTTTATATAAAGTGGGGTAATCCATTTTGGGGTAATCCATTTTGTATTTTACGTATTTCTGCTCACAAGAATCAACCATCTGCAGTGGATAGAAAATAAAATATTAGAATTCTAATAATAGTTAAACTAGAGAGTTGAAGGCATGAACTTGTGAACCAATTTAATTCTAGTCCATTTAGATTCCTTTTATATCTCAAAATATATAAGTTTTCTAAACTACAGGTAATTCTACTAGGAATAATGCAATCAATGTTATTGTAAAATAAATAATCATTTTTGCAGGCGGGATGCAAACATATTTAAACATATTGAACATGTTGAGATTGGTAACTTGGGAGGTACTCCAAACTCTAGGCTATAGGGTTCTAGAGGAATTGACACCACAAAGTCACTTATGGCCTATCAACCCAAGCGTGTGGCCTTTGCACCCAAGCTTCTATGTGTGAAACCATTATGGATTTGGACACTTTGCACTTGGAGATTGTAGGACAGCCTTAAAGGAATAAAGGGCTGCTTGTAGCACCAAGAGAGGCATTGTAGATTGAGAGAGAATATATTTTTTTTATTATGGCAGTGAATTTGTCTTAAGTTTCAAGTCGGCCTTGACTTGAGGAGATGATTTGAGAAGGTTACATCAACCTAAGTAATGATATAAATAGCAATGAGGAGGAATCTCATTCGTCACCTAATCAAGACACTTATTCCTCATGTGAAGATTGAAATAGGAGGTTGAGTCCGCAGCCAAGAAGGACAGAGAATCGAGTCTGGTTATGGTTGGTTTTGGGACTGTTTTGGGTTGTGGTTATGCAAGTAAAGGCAACGAGAGTAGGAGACTATGTCGAGACCTTTAAAGAGTAACTCTGAGCATGAAAACAGAAGCAAGTTCTATCTAGCAAGCCAATATTCTTGAAGTATTGCAGGTTTATAGTATTATGATGATTGGAGGGTTGAGTAGCCTATTTGGCAGCCAAGGATAGTCCTCATTCATCTACAATCGGAGTGAAGAAACCAAAGGTTGGTGAAGTGGTTTGCAAGTAGGCTGGATCTAGTTTAGTTTGTCCTAGTTAGGACTAAGTTCTTCGGAAAAAGTCTCCCCCAGATCTAATGGTTTTGGAGAGCTAAACTGGATGTATACAGGAAGGAAAAATGCAGGATTGGTGTCCTAGTTTAGGATAGTATTTGAAGCAGTCAAAAGAACAGTTTTGGGAGGGTTGTAGTGGCTTTCTCCAAGCTCTAAGTACGGTCACTTGAAAAGGAATTTCAGCGTTGTTAGAAGGGCAAAATAATGGATGCTCAAGACTGGTCTTTGACGAACAAAAGAAGGAGGTCAAGGGAGCAGTTTGCCTAGCCCAAGTTTGTTTTTGAGAAAGGATTTTTTACAGTGATAGGTGGCATCCCTCCATGCCCTAAGTTTGCCTCGTTGAAGTAGCACAAGTAGGAATAGGAAATGGAGGGAAGAAGTCCCTAAGAGTTGTCTTCTTGAAGGACTAAGGAGAAGCTGGTGGGCAAGAAGTCCCAAAGGAGTTGAGGAGCAACCATGGGCAATCTATAGTTGTTCACAAACGGATTTGTGAGCAACACAACAGAAGACCCCATGCCTTGGTTGTTGGTAGATTAATGATCAGCTAAAGGGCACATTGGAGTCGTGTTCAGTGACATAAAGGAGCAAGATCATTGATAGAGGCATATTGGTGTTGTTGCAGATCGTGAGCCTAAGGACTGGGCAAATGTGTTCAGGGTACGATTAGTGGAGCTGTGAAGTGCACTAGATCAGCTAGTAAGTCAATGTATCTTGTTTAGGGTTGGTTGGTGTGTATTACACTTTATTATTATAACGAATTTGGGTTATTAAAAAAATTGTAAGAAGTTGTATATATTTGTGCACTAGTTGATTTACTGTTGTTTATATTTCGTTGTGCAAAATAGTTTGTTGTGGTATTTGGATTGGTAGTGTCAGTGATCCTAAGACACTGACCTATATTCTAGTACTGTGTTAAAACAACATGGTATCAAAGCTACTTTGAAGGGCCAGTGAATGAGAGTGTACACAGTGAATCCACTCAAAAGGAGTTGAAATTGTCTAGATCATGGAGCAGATGTTTCAGCTAAAGATATGGAGATGTGGTCTTGACTGGCTTGGCTGCAAGATTGGTTGGGAGTTCTGGTGGATTGGAAGTGAAACTGGTGAACAACAGTTTGTTGTAGGGAAGAATACTCATCATGGACTTCCTATGACTTGCCATAGATCATTGGGACAACTCTATGATGGCTTTAGCATGGACGAGAAAGGTATGATCAAGATTGCTTCATGTGGTGAACAACATGTTGGCAGGCTAGTTTCTTCTTTGGGCAATGATGGTGCATTATTACATATCAAAGATTATGGGGATGTGCAAGTGTTACATATGACCCAGGAACATGAGTGCTTGCAGGACTAAGCTGCAATGATGATGGTCGTGTTCGACCCCAGCTCAGACTAACCTTGTAGGACACAAAATCAGTGAAAGGTTGAGCCAATGGAGATCGTGTAGACTCAGAGGGAGTCTAGCTTCCAAGGGAGCAACCGTATGGAAGTGTTGAGATCTTCAGGTTCAAAGGAGATGAGGCAGAGACACTACTGAGATAGTGTGGTTCATTTTACATGCTATGCTGCAGTGGTGGATAGCAATGTTGAAAAATGTGTAACTAGGTTCAGTCTTCATAAATATGAAATGTAGTTTTGGTTCTTGTATTTTTTAAAATGAAAGAAAATTTATTATTGTTATTTTTAGAGCATGGGTTTCACGCTCAAGGTCTTTTATTTTAGAGGTCATACACCCATTGAATGCTTCTAGGGTTTTTCCTAGGTCAAGAAGTCAAAATAGTTGTTGTCATAAGTTAAAGACCCCATCAGGCACAATGTAATTTGTAAACAAAATTACTTTTGTATTTAAAAGAGTCAAAATACCCTTCAAGACCAAGTTGGCCTAGCAACTAAGAAGTCGGCCTCTTTTGAGGATCCACGTACACCTTGAGAAGCGTATATAAAGGAGGGAACTCGACCTCCTTTAGACCCATTCATTTCTCATCTCATCTATAAGCAAAGGAGAATTACAAGAAGGCTAGCAAAGAAGGAGGAGGAAGAAGATAACCTTCTAGGCTAATTCTCTCTCACACGAGCGAAGAAGGATAGCCAGGGTTTGCTGCTTCAAGGTCGAAATTCTCTATCTGCTAGAAGAGAATCAAAGTTGTTGGAACAAGGGCCTAACAGGTCATCTACGAGCCCTACACAAGGAAGCAAGTCAAGCGAAGTTGCTAGGAGGCCTTGGAAGGCTAATTTCGCTCACACGTGTGGGTGTAGTAACAGTTGCAAGGGGTCAAAAATTTCAGGCTTGCAGTAAAGGACGAAATTCTGAAGTTGGGGGTCGAAGTTGTGTTGTTGGAAGAGATTTGACTAGGTTTGACTTGGGCAAGGGAAGCACATCATCAGGATAAGAGAAGATATTTACGGGTTTTCCTCTCAAGTGGAGAGGTTTTGACCTTGGCTTGCAACATATATCCTGTGTTCTTGAGTAAAATTGCTTCAAGTAATGAACAACATGTTGGTAGGCCAGTTTCTTCTTTGGGAAGTAATGTTGCATATCTGAGATTGGAGGGATGTGCTCGTGTTGTGTTTGACCCAGGAGGAGGATGAGTGCTTGCAGGACTAAGTTGCCATGATGATGGCCAAGTTCGACCACAACTTAGACTGACCTTGTAGGCACAAGATCAGTAACAAGTTGAGGCAATTGAGATCGCGTAGACTTAGAGGGCGTCTAGCTTCAAAGGGAGCAACCCTATGGAAGTGTTGAGTTCTTCAAGTTCAGATGAGATGAGGCAGACACACTACCAAGATAGCGTAGTTCATTCTACAAGCTATGTTGTAGTGGTGGACGCCCAATGGGCTAGTGTCGTCGGTGATGATGATGGAGACTACCTTGTGTTGAAAGTTCCTCCCTCGCTAAGAGGGAGTGTTGAGATTGGTAGCTTGGGAGGTACTCCAAACCCTAGGCTATAGGGTTGTGGAGGAATTGGCACCACAAAGTCACATGTGAGCTAAGAACACAAGCGTGTGGGCTTTGTACCAGAGTTTGTGGGTGTGAAACTTTGTATGAATTTGGACATTTGGCACATGGAGATTGTAGGACATCCATTAAGGAACAAGGGGCCGCTTGAAGGATAAATATACAAAAAGATGAATAAACTATACAAATACCTACCCTCCCTTGCCTAATATTATAGCAGCGACAACCATGAACAATAATCCCTGAACACGTGAACCCCAGTATAACATTTCCATTTCTTTGATACCAAAGTTCTAGGGAAAATCTTGAATCTGATACCCTTCAACAAGATCATACTACCTCGAAACCATGACAAACTGATAAATCAAAGTGCAACTAACAAATATTTCAATGTATTAAAGGACAATAGTATTGTGTAGGAGAAAAGTATGTCTCACCCATCCTCTATGCCACGTTTGTAGAATGTCTAGTGCATCTTCACCACTTCCCCTTCATAGCACATACAATTGTAGTTGTTCACTACATAAAAAAAATCAATATAATCGACTATGAGAGCATAGATAAAACATATATTAATTTAAATAGCAAACAAATGGAGCCACAAATTAGCGAAAAAATACTTTTAAGTGAAGTGAAATGCATGTAGATATGTTGACTCACCTTCATTTATGAACAATAACCTCAATTTTCTCTGTCTTCTTCCTTCATTTATTTTATATTCACTTTATTTTATGTAATTTATATTCGTAACACGGTACTCCAAACCCTATGCTACAGGGTTCTTGAGGTATTGGCACCACAAAGTCACTTCTGTGCTATGAACCCAAACGTGTGGGCTTTGCACCCAAGCTTGTGGGTGTGAAACCGTGTATGGATTTGGAGACTTGGTACTTGGTGATTGTAGGGCACCCTTTAAGGAATAAGGGGTCACTCGTAGCACCAAGAGAGGCATTGTGGATTGAGAGAAAAGAATTCTTATTTGATTATGTGGGTGAATTTGTCTTGAGTTTCAAGTCACTGTTGACTTGAGGAGACAATTTGAGAAGCTTAGGCATCACCCTAAGGAATGATATAAATAGGAGTGAGGAGGAGCCTCATTCCTCACCCAATAAAGTCACTTATTTCTCATGTGAAGATTGAAATAAGAGGTCGAGTCCGCAACCAAGAGGGAGAAAGGATCAAGTCTGGTTCAGGTTTATTTTCGCACTGTTTTGGGCTATGGTTATGCAGGAAAAGGCAACGGGTATACGGAGACTAGGCCGAGACTTTTGAGGACGAAATCTGAACATGAAAACAGAAGCAATCTCTCTCTAACAAGTCGAGATTTCTAAAGTATTGCAGAATCCCTTTAGCATGCCAGAGATTCAACTG
>APFE030024629.1:22947-49800 GCA_000404065.3 Pinus taeda
TGCCACACAAATACCTGAAAACCTGTTTCACTATTGTCCAACGATCCTTCCCTGGTTTTGAAATAAACATACTCAATACTCCCACTGCATTTGCAATGTCTAGTCTAGTACATACCATTGCATACATCAGACTACCAACTACACTTGCGTATGGAACATAGGACATGTCCTCTTCCTCTTCTTGTGTCTTCGGACACTATTCAGTAGATTACTTTACACCGACAGGAAAATTAACCTTCACCGATTTACTATCCTGCATATTAAACCTCTGGAATATTGTATCGACATACTTCCTCTGCTTTAAGCAGAGCTTCCTCTTTGCCTGATCTCATTTAATTTCCATGCCCAAAATATAGTTTGCAATACCAATATCTTTCATGTCGAATTTGGAGGACAATTGGGTCTTCAATTCCTGGATAATTTCTTTGTTATTTCCAATCAACAACATGTCATCCTCATACAAGACCAAATAAATAACATGGTCACCAATTAATTTAAAATACACACACTAATTTTCGTTGCTTCTGGTGAAGCCAAGTCCCTGTATATATGTATCAAATTTTTGTTACCACATCCTTGGTGACTATTTTAACACATACGAGACTATTTTAACCTGCCTACTAGTCCTTTCTTACCCTTCACCACAAAGCCTTCAGGTTGGTTCATGTTGATCTCTTCTTCCAAATCCCCGTGAAGAAATGTTGTCTTCACATCCATTTGTTCTACCTCAAAATCAAAAGCAACAGAAAAAGTAAAAGTAATCTAATAGAAGCTACCTTGGCAATAGGAGAAAAAATATCACCAAAATCAATTCCTGGCACCTTGTAATAACCTTTTGCTACCAACCGAGCTTTGTATTTTTCCACCTTTCCTTTTGCATTCATCTTCTTCTTAAACACCCATTTGCTACCAATGGGTTTCCTTCTAGCGGACAACTCCACTAGGTCCGAAGCCTCATTTTTGTGCAAAGATTCCATTTCATCAACCATGGCCTCTTTCCAGAGTTTTTCATCCTCTGAAGCTACTACTTCCCTGACAGTTTTGGGATCATCATCAGTAATAGATAAAGAAAAATTTGAACAGAAAGCAGCTGGACTATACCTTCGTAGAACTTCTTTCTTGAGTTGATCTTCTCATAGCTGGAGTTTGTGGCTTTTCATCTTCTGATTCCTCTTCTGCTGTAGACTTTGATTCCTCCTCCTTTAGCTGAAACTCTATGTTATAAGGTGCATTTGGTAGTACTTCATGTTTAATAACATATTTCACCTCTCTAAACATAACATCGTGGATGTACACAACCTTCCTTGTTTCTAGGTTCTAAATATTATAAAATTTTAAACCATCCTTATACCTAATAAAGATGCACCTTTCAGATTTACTATCCAACTTGGTTCTTTTCTCCTTTGGAACATGTAAATATGCATCACATCCAAACACACTCAGATGTGAAAGAGAGGGTTTCTTACCAATCCATACCTCTTGTCGAGTCTTATGGTCCAACGCTGATGAAGGTGATATGTTGACTAGGTAACATGCACTCTCCACCGCCTCTGACCAGAATTCATGTCCTAAGCCGACACCACTGAGCATGCTTCTTGCCTTTTCCATGAAAGTCCTGTTCATTCTTTCTACAACTCCATTTTAGTGTGTATGGAGTAGTGTTCTCTTATGCTATACCACACTTCTTACAGAACTCTTGAAATTCCTTGTTGCAAAACTCTCCACTGTTATTTGTCCTCAACACCTTTATCATCTTATCTGTCTGGTTTCCACCATAGCCTTAAATTCTTTAAACCTGTTAAAGACTTCAGATTTCTTCTTGAGGAAATATATCCAATTATTCCTTGAGAATTCATCTATAAATGGTACATAATACACATAATTACTAGGTGATGGAAATGACACAGGTCCAAACACATCATTCTGCACAAGCTCTAATATTTGTTTCGCCCTCTTAGTAGCAGAGAGGAAACTCACTTGATTATGCTTCCCGTATACACAATTTTCACAAAAATCAAAATCTATACAACAATAAGACATACCTTCTATCATACCATTACCATGAATTATTTGAAGGCCCTTCTCTCCAATATTCCAAGCCTTTGATGCCATAGCATGGTCTTTTCTCCAGAGACCACTAGATTTTCTGCTCCACTTTCAAGAGCCACATAACTATTGCACCCATGAATAATAGTGCTACCTTGAAGCTTGTACATAGTTCCAATCTGAACTCCTCACATCAATACCAATTCTCCCCGAACCATCTTGCAGGTATCTTTCTCGAACATTATTTTTACACCTGCACCATCCAACTTTCTTATAGAAATCAAATTTCTAGTCAATGCAGGAATATGCAAAACACCCGAAAGTGT
Source organism: Pinus taeda (assembly GCA_000404065.3). Lineage (NCBI taxonomy): Eukaryota > Viridiplantae > Streptophyta > Pinopsida > Pinales > Pinaceae > Pinus > Pinus taeda. The sequence goes on from APFE030024629.1 coordinate 25,320, forward strand.
TATAATACTTCCACCTCGCAACTTCAACTTTACTTTTCTGTGACCGACGATTCTAGCCTTCCTACCATCCCCTAAGAATACATCACCACCATCATATTTATCATACTCATAGAACCACTCCCTGTGGGGAGTGAAGTGATAGGATGCACCTCATTCAATCAACCATGCCTCATGATCTTCATGTGTATTTGAAGAAGAAGCCAAGTACACATCCCCACCTTCATATGATGTGGATTTTGGCTCTATAGAAGGAGCATCATCATATCCATTTCCTTTCTTGGGAGTTTTATATCTACAATCCTTTTTGAAGTGCCCTTGCTTTCAGCATTTCCAACACAGCTTTATAGGTTTTCCTGGAGATTTAGATCTCCCACTCGAGGATTTAGTTTGTTTCTATTCTGAGACTGTCCTCATACAGACAAAGCATCACCATTCTAGCCCTTCTTATTTTTTCGTCTCATCTCCTCCAATAACAAGGATGAGTCTATTTCATCAAACTACAAGGCAATCACATTGCTACCTATTGCAACAACCAGACTATCCCATGAATATAGTAGCAAACACAACAAATTGATGCACTTATCTTCATCTGAAATTTTTATATCAAAATATAACAACTGGCATACCACAATATTAAAGGCGTTCAGATGCTCTATCATCGAGTCTTAATCCTTCATCATCAGGTTATACAACTTTTTCCATAGGAACATTTTATTCACTAGAGACTTAGATTGGTACACAGTCCCTAACTTTTCCCACAAAGCCTTCGTTGAAGCTTCCCATGATACATTCAACAATACTTAATCTAAGATACACAACCGTATTGTGCACTTTGCTTTATGATCCAACTTCGCCCAATATTTAGCTAACATTGCCATTGGTTTAGTACCCAAATCTACCATGATCCACTCATATTTATCCACCAGCAGATCGTCCATCTTGAGTTTCCACAACTCAAAACTCTGATCACTAAATTTCTCGATCTTTATCTTTCCACTACTTGCCATATTCTTTCACCACAAGAATCGATCCTGCAGATTTCCCATTGAACAAGGTCTACGACAGGCCCAAGAAAAACCCCTCAGCAACAAAGGCATTGCCTTGAAGCCAAAAAAACTCTGATAACAAATGTAGGTTTTAACCTCGTATAAAAACTACCTGCATATGAATTCTAAAAAACAGAAAATAAACAATGGAGAGAGCATAAAACATAAAACATATATACACAGAGATTTTCCCCTTGATCTCAAAATTGGGACTACCAGATTTATTTTTCATTATATTCCTTTCAATGTTACAATACATATATATACATGCCAAAGCATCCATAAACCCCAATCCATTAACCCTGGATTAGAACATAACCATAGTTCTCTTGACTGGATCTACAAAATACCATGGGCAGAAAACCACACCCAAAAGCATGTGCAAAAACCATGCACAAAACCATAGGTAGGTCCACCCACCTAATATAGGGTCCAAAAACAATTTCCCTAGGGCATTGCCCAGACCCTGTAGAGGGGGACTACATCTTCTTGCTTTTCGAAGACATGATTTCATCCCTCTCTCTTAGTGACAATTAAAGTCAAGGAAAATATTTAAGGATTCAGCAACCAATCCTTTATACCGAATGAGACTCCTACACCAAATGTGTGAGGTATAATTGGGATATAACATCAGGGATATCCCCTGAATGTTGGTGGGTCCAACACCGTCAAAAGAAATATTTTTTTATTTTTCCTGAATTTCTAGAATCACTGCACTCGCAAAGTAGAGAAACCTACACAGATCAGTGTAACTGCTAAGTTATGCAACATGTGACCAGTGCAGGTGGACCAAAGGATAGGTTGCGTGGGGACAAAAACATGTTTTTAGGCTAACTGTCCCATAAGCTTAGAATTTTTGGAGAGGATATGCTTAGGGATTTTCAAAGGAATAATGATAAAGTGTTTAGGATGTTTATTTATCCTATTTTCAGGTCCATTGAGCATGTGTGACAAAATGGCATATAAAAAGCTTGTCTTAAAACCACTACTAAAACTACTTCCTACACTAGAGCTACTGGTACTATATCTAAGATGTACTTGCTGAAATTTTAGAGTCTTCCTCAACTTAGAAAAGAAATAATTAGTATTTTGATACAATACAAGGGGAAGTTTAGGGAGAGGAGGAGTTGTACTACTATGTTGCAGACTTCCACTAGTAAGAACCAGGTGATCTTCAAATAATAATCACCTCATCACAGAATGCATATCATTATCTACTAGAGTATGCTTACCAGGCATTGTAATCAGTTGTATAGTTGGCTCAAGCATCTGAAATCCTCCTAACTCTGAGTAGGGTCTATCTGTGCCATTTGAACTCCCCGTGACCCATCTACTGACATCCCCTATTTCGCTAAATCGAGATCCCTCATTCTCTCATTTTCCTTGCAACTCCGGACTACCCATGTTGTTCCTTCGTGACATTGAACTTGTCACTGCTTCTCCTATCCTCTGTAATTCCGTTCTTCTACACCTAATTCCCTGCAAATTAATTTCTTTACACTCATCATCTGTCCTTTACCTCTAAAATGATAAAAAATATCATGCCTTATGCAACTCTTATTGATCCATTGCAACAACCCCTCATTTTCCACAACAGCATAACATTCCTCCCCATAGATCCAACCCTCGACACTAAGGGTTTGAAGAAACCATATGATCTTCTAGGAACAGTAGCATATTTTCAAGACTTTGATCCAAAATGGGATCTCTTTCAACAATCTTCCTCACAACCAAAACTTAAATACTACTTCCACTCTAGAAAAGGGTTGATGCTTTTCAGCTGCAAATTCAATAATATAGCCTTCCTTCTAATGATGCATTTACCCAAAAATCAATAGCCCTTATTAGATCTGTATCTAATCAGTGAATTTCAAACAAATTCAATCGAGATCAGTCTCTATGGAGCCTAAGGCAACTTCCAAATCCTTATTTAACTTGCAATTGCCTCAACCACTTATATAATAATTCAGGGAACTTGAAGAAAAATATTTCGTATTGGCCAGAAGTAGAATCAACATACAAAACTTCTTCTTTTACCCATGTAGACTCTTATGTCTCAATTGACCCTATTATAGAATAAAATGACAAATCTTCTCATGCCACGAATCCTGAATACCTCTGCTAAGAATTCTAGATACCATGATATAAATCCCTCTTGTAATTTTAGGGTCCCGACAATAGAACCATTTGTTGGAAAAAAATTGGAACATTTGGTGCTATGGTTTGGCCTGAGATTGCCAATAAAGTACCCTCATAGTCTAGCTTATTGTCGACACTTTCACTCCCTTCATAGATAAGGAGTATCTCACTTGAGGCATGCCAGAATTGACAAAGATAAGAGAGATCAAGATGATTGGCGTGAAACGAAAACTATCATCGAATTATTTATTAAGTTTAGACATAATATCATTGATCACAATCAAATCTACTTACAAGCCATCCATACAAGAATTAATAGATAGATAACTGTGCAAACATAATTAAAATTTTAAAGGGGCCACACATTCATCAAGAAATACACAAATCATTCCTACAACACTTTCTTTATTATTCAGGAAGTCATTACAACAAAGATCCACACAAACTTGTGCGTTCTCATATCTTAAAGTCAAATACATTACAAAATAACATTACCATTCATAAAAGGAAGACTCATAACTTTGTGCAAGTTATAGACACTCAACACGTAGACACTGAGTAGATCGAAATACTATCTCAGCTTCTAGCTCTAACTTCCTGATTTTTCCATGTGTGGCTTCTTTTATAGACTCACTAACTCGATTTGGTCATTACACAAGTTCCTTGATCTTGATCCAGTCCACTTTGACAAAATATGGTGCTTTTGTCCTTATCCTTCTTGATCCTTTCAAAATTGAGCATGTTTTTCCTTTTCTTGCACTTGTGTGAGTCCTAGTATACACTAATTATCTGTCGTTTTCTATTTTCAGGTGGCCTTCTTCTAGAAGATCTATCCATTTTCTTCTCTGCGGCTCCTTTTGAAACTTATTTCCAAAAATATCTTCAAAAACCGAAGGACCCAACACATGCCTATTGCCACTAATCTGATTTAGGATGTCATAAGTTACTTTCTTTCCTTTCAATAGTTATTACCCTGCTAAGTGTGATTATTTTTCTTCCTTAGCACATGGTTCACTTCATATCATCTTCCATCGTCGAAACACTGGCTTGATTCGACGACTGGAGTAATTCTAATGATCATAGTGTCATTGATTACTAATATTACTTATCTGACATTGTCATATAGTCATGTCATTTCTGCACATAGACTTTCTCTGATTGGGATAGCCCCAACACTATGCACTATGTATTCTACCACTAATAGTGCACAAAAATCCCTCTAATGCACATTGTTCTATATTTGCACTTAGTGCAACTTATCTTAAAACCATATAATAACTTCTACTATAAAAAATAGAGAACAAACACTATTTACTAACTCTAAAATAAAAACATCACAAATCTACTATCAACCAAAATCAACATACTATTTATGTACAACAGGTAGAATTCTTTTTCTTCACATGTATGATGCACAAGAGCTCAATTATGCTTGTAAAACTTCAACTAGCTCCCATTAACAAAACCATCTCACAAAGTACCATCCAAAATTTTCAAATGTAGCACTCCCACATTTGTTATGTGTTGGATAATGTATAGTCCTGTTGAAAGCATCTAGAATTTTCCTGGGTTCGGTAAAAACTTGTTGTCATACAACAATACCAAATCTTCAAGTTGAAATGAATTTTTATTAATTCTTTTGTCATGTCATGCCTTCTCTCTGGTTGTCTAAACTTCTTGGTGAAAGTTGGCTACTATGTGACCTTACTCCAACTGCAGTAACTCCTGTAACCTCTACTTCATTGCGTCAAACTTTGATAGTTGCATGGCTACTACAATGTGCAATATTGACACCAAAAACTCCATTGGCATTATTCCCTCCTGCCCATACACTAATTGAAAAGGTGTTTTTCCAGTTAACTTCTTGGATGTGGTCCTATAGGCCCACAAAAATGTTGATATCCTCAAATCCTAGTCATCATGCTACACATTACATACCTTGGTAAGAATTGTGTCCAATATTTTATTAAAAGCCTCCACTGTACCATTAACTTGCAGTTGGTAGGCTATGCTCTTCTAATGATAGATCTATAACTATTTAGTTAGTGTTGCAACAGTATTTTTCAAAAATTGTGTGGCTTGATAACTCATTAGAATCCCCATCAAAATATGGTAACTATATTATTAAATTAGAAACACACAATTGTCTCTATGTTGCAATATTTGACCCATCTAGACAGATAGTTAGTGGCAATGATTATGTATAGCATGCTAGTTATCCTTGTGGGTGGGTTGATTGGGCCCACAAAATCAATTTGCCATTTTTCCAATGGTTGTAGAGTGATCTTGGAGCCAAGGGCATATTGTATCTTTCAGAAGGCTTCCCCACTCATTGACATACGTCAGAATTTCTCCAAAACTCCTTAGCATCAATATGTAGAGTAGGCAACCATAATCCTGCGTGCAATATCTTTTGTGCCATAGCCTATCCTGCATGATGTCCTCTAATGATGCATGTGTGTGCTTCAATAAAAGTCATAAGTTGTCCATGCTCCAATACTCACTTGCACAAAATTCCATTTACACCTAACTTGTTCCACGAACCTGCAATTAGCTGGTAGTCTATCGCTTTTACTACTAATTGTTTCTTCAGTACAATAGCATGCTATTCTGGTGCCATCCTTGTACTCAAGAATTTCTCAATCTCTTCTGAATGGTCATCCACCATATTCACAACAAAAATCTATGAATCTGGTAGATTTTCATCCAAATTTTGTGCATCCTCACCCATGGTCAAGCAAGACAAGTGGTCAGGTCCTTCATTTAGTTTTCTAGGCTAGACCACCAGAAAATCATATTCCTGGAAATAGAATAGCCACTTGAAAATACTCCTCCCTCACATGGGATTGTTGAACTTATTATTTGAACTTATTTCCTAGCAAGGAATGCTTAAACTTTTGAAGTGCATACACCATTTCCAGTCGTTCTCTCTTTGTCTTGGTATCGTTTTGCTCGATTGTAGATAACTTCCTATTGGAAAAATAAATGGGATGGTCAATCTCTCCATCCTCAATTTGTGCTAAAATCACACCAAATTCAATAAATGAAGCATCAACATGCACGTGGAACTCCTTGTGCTAATCTGGGAATGCCAAAATTGGTGCACGAGTCAATTTCTCCTTCAAGGTGTCGAAATCTTGGTGACGCTCATCGTTCCATTAAAAAATGGTCCCTTTCTTAAACAACTTCTTGATTGGGAAAATAATTAAAGTTTATCCTTAGATGAACTTTCGATAATGTCCTGTATTGTTACACTGAATTTTGTCACCTTGACCATCTGCAGTTATATGGCCCATCAATAGCCATATTGTCCTCTTTGTCAAGCCCCATACCTCTGCTCTTCATGTCAAAACTTCAAAAGAGAGAAAGTCACTTAAAAACATGTTTATCTCTGGGTACGCAGGTTCTCTCTACCTTGCCTGCGTGTACGCATCCCAAATACACTGTGCCTGTGTACTTGTACGCTTTGTATGCTAAAGGTTGGGTGCGTACCCCTGTAAAGGTCAAAAGGCGCGAGTTTCATCTTTAAAAAGTTACTTGTGGTCACTTCTAGAGCCTTCTAGAAGAGTTTTTGACGTGTATTGAGCGCCTCCAGATGGTTCATGCATCCCTATGATAGAGGAGCTTATCCCATCAAGAGAGGAGCTACCCCATCCAAAAGAGGGAGTATCCCATTGATGTTGGAACTGAATAACTTCCTCTAGAACACTATAAATACAGGCATTGGGCCAGAGGAGGGGAGGTTGAGCTGAACATTCTAAAGGGTAAATGCTGCTGGAATTAGGACTTCCATTGTTGACTTGTGAGGAGAGATCACTATCCTTCCTTGTTGCCATATTGGGAGTGGGTGAGCTTGTCAAAGTAGAGGAAATCTCTTGTTGGACCCTGGGAGGAGCTTGCACAACACCAAGGCTCAGGTTGTAATGGTTCCTTTTTTGTTTCCTTAATACAAATAAGTCCATTATTCTCAATGATTTGTTGTTAATGAATTATTTCATGTACTCCTTGCTCTATGTGATGAATATGCTTTGTTTTATGAAATATTCAGGTGCTATGTAATCGTTTGCTTTGTCAGTGTATGCAGGTCTTAAAGTGAAAGAGGAGATCATCTGGATCAGCAAGGCTGGATTGCTACAACAAGCGTTGGACCTAAGGTAAGATCGGAAAACACTTGGTTCTCATAGAATGATGTATGTTTAGAGAAGGATTGCTCTTGTTTGGTTTGATTGTCACTAGAGAGTCTTAGACTCCTAGGGAGGTTAGGTTTGTCCGCAAAAATAACTCTTTCCGCATGACACCCACTATGTCTAGGATGAAGATGTAATGTAGTTGGTTGCCATATGTAATCTTTTGATGTATCCCCACTTGGTTAGGTGGATGATCCCCACATGGTTGGGTGAAGGATGTATGTATTGAGTCTTTTGATGATAGGAAGGTCTTTTATGATGTATATGTCATAGTTCGTCTTGAAGAACATCTTTTGCAGATCCTGCCTACTGTCAGGGGGAGCATGGTCAGCACAGCAGGGTAGAGATTTCAGCATGTACTCAGGAGGAGCAGAACTCTTTTCCCTTGATGACAAAGGGGGAGAATGAAAGAGGAATCTTGAGGAATCTTGGTGTTTCCATGAAGTCCAAAGGGGGAGTTTGTTGGCATTATGATTCTGGTTTGGTACTATGGAACAGGTGTTGTACTTGATGGCAACTCACTCTAGTGGCAGATCTCATTTTAGGCACTCAGAAAGAAGAAAAAGACATATACGCAGGTTTAGTGAAGCAAAGGCGCATATACACGTAGGTTATACGTTACAAAAGCGTGTATATGTTGGGGACTTACTCTTGGTCCATGGTAGTTAGTCCTTGGGATTTGAACCTATGGTTTTGGACCACGGCGTCTCGTCAGATGTGTTGATCCCTAGTTTTGGGTTCATGGTAATGAAATGTTATGGTTTTGGATCGTGGTATTGTGAAAGGTCTAAGACTATAAAAGGGGAAAGATATCTTGTGGCAAATGATCATCTGAATTATCATTGAATATCTGAAAAAGTGGTAAATCTGAATGCTGGTAATTGGGTTATTGTGCAGATCTGGATCTGAATAAAAGAGGAACCTTAGTGCAAAGAAGAAGGATAAGTTCTATTGATGGGTCATAATCTTTAAGCTTGAATGATAGTATCTTTATATGATTTTGATCTATTATATGTGGTGCTTACTTGATCTATAAGACTGATAATCTGGGTTAATTAGTGTTTTTGAATATCTGAAAGAGCGAATTATCCTTTATAGACCTATACACAGGTTCAGTGAAGAGAAGACCCGTATACACGCTGGTTCAGTGAATGAAAACAACGTATACGCAGGATGTTCCAAACACAGAAGCGTATACACGCATGTTGCAGGTTATTGAAATAGTGTATACTTTAAGTTGTGATCTAGCTACTTCTATTTATTGTTGTTGTGTTCTTGGTTCAATGTTTGGTGTGTGGTTTCTGGTACTGTGTTTTGGGTACAGCTGGCAGAGAAGTATCTACTTAATTCAGATCTAGTTGGTGGAAAGGAGATTTGGTTGATTCTTGATGATTGATTGATGTTTATGGATCCAGTCTAAAAATTTATGAAACGTGGTCCCTGTAAGAAAGATAAGGTTGTAGCCTTCTGTAGGCCAGCACCTACGTACTAGTATCTTGGCTAGTGCAAGAGCTAAAGGGGGTTGTAGCTCTCTTCTAGGAGAAGCTGGAGAACGAGAGAGGGTTGTAGCTCTCTACAGGTTGTTGCTTGCGTACTAGTAAAGGACTACACTAGTACACTGTAAAAGAAGTTTCTAATTTAAAAAGAAGATAGAGACGAATTGTAGTAGGTGGTTTTCACCCACATTGGGTTTCCACCTTATATATTGTGTTCTTATGTGTGATTGTCTTTCTGCTATGTTTTACTGTCTCTGGTTACTGGTTATTTGATTTTGTGACACAGATTAACAATCATCTTCAAGATAAAGAAAATTAAAAGTTAGCTTTGTATACACGAGTTTCCTTCTGCATAGTTGTGTATATACGTGGGTTTATCTATCTGAAGTAGCATATATCATTTGTTTTGAGAAAGGAATATTTGACTTAATAATACTGATTCACCCCCCCTCTCAGTATTATTTCCAACAAAATTTGTAGTAGAAAATAGAAGACTATTTTAGTACCTAGTGTTATAAAACTCTAATCTGGAAAAAGTATTTTTGATTGCTTCCCTAAAAATATTTACAAAAATTTCAATCCCAAAGCCATCTCAGGGAGAATTTTAGTCAGGGAGAAATTTAGTATTATTTTTGGAAAATTTGAATGCGACTAAAAGAAATTATTCCCATGTGCTCAAAAGATTCCAACACCAAATATGAGTGAATTCATAGAACTTAAGATTTGGAAATAATTAAATTTCACTTCAGTTTTCGAAGACCATAAATGAGTGAATTCACAAAACCTGAGATTTGGATTCTGGAAACACTTAAATTTCAACTCATTTATTAGGAATGGAATTTCCTTGAGATACAAACATTCAACATTAAGGATCTACTTTGCTTGTTTAAGGACAATGTTCAGTTTATAAATAGTGATACAAGAATCCTTGTATACATGCCTGACACAATTCTTTGGTCACAGCTAATGAAACTAAACTCCATCAATACATAACAAACAAGGTAGAATGTAAGAGAGCATCGAATTTTCAACATATACTCTAACAAATATAAACATCTATACAGTCATATAAAGTTGTCACCACACCAAAGGAGGAATTAAAAACCAAAATAAAAATAGGAACATGCTTGGATTGTTATGGTTACTCTAACAAAATGTTAAATAGGATCAATATGTCAATATGGAAGATAGTGTAGTTTATTATGATTTATTGATCCCAAGGGGTTAGCCCAACCGAATGTCATTAATGTTACTGGGTATTTGGTTAGTTTTGTGCTGGCAGGTGTCTTGTTTGAAATCCCTTTGGTGAGGTGCACTAGTCAATGCCAATGGGTTTACCAAGGATTCCATCAATGAATGTGGGGAAATATCCATTGGGATTCCCTAGAGAGGTTTTCTTAGAAATAATAAAAATAGGATTTCCTAAAGAGAAATTTTGAGATGCATACAGTGTACACCTAGTAAAATCAACTCTATAGAGACAAACCATAAAAGAAGGAAAAATACATATGCTTTTACCTATGTTGCCTCGTTTTTCCTCCCACCCTATGAAAAGTGAAAATATGTGACTCTTAAACTTAAAATAAAGGATGAAAAAATAGTGGATTTTTAACCAGACCTCCTTGTGTGGAAGAAGACTAAAAGTCGGGTGGAAATGCAGTGAGGTTAGAAATGAAACATACATGGGCACCATTAATGGATTGAATAGGTAAAACCTTAACTCACAACTCTCTTCAATCTCGTTATCCCTCCTGCCCTATGAAAGGTGAAAATATGCTACTCATAAATTTAAAAGCAATGATGAAAACAAAAAGTGAATTTTGAACCATAGATTTGAGGCGTGTGTACTCCTCCTTGTGTGGAAGAAGACTTAAAGTGGGGTGTAAATGTAGCCATGTTAGAAATGGAACATACTTAGGTCCCATTAATGGATTGAATATCCAATCGTGGGGGATCTGAGGTGTGTGTACTCCTCCCTGTGTGGAAGAAGACTAAAAGTGGGGTGTAAATGTAGCGAGGTAAGAAATGAAACATACTTGGGTGCCATTAATGGATTGAAGATCCAATGATGGGGTTCGATATCATTTTTCTACTGGTAAAACCTTAATTCACAACAGTCTTCAATATCATTTTCCCTCCCGCCCTGTGAAAAGTGAAAATATTCTGCTCTTAAACCTAAAAGAAAGGATGAAAAAAATAGTGAATTTTGAACCAGTACTACTTGTATGGAAGAAGACTAAACTGGGGTGGAAATGCAGTGAGGTTAGAAATGAAACATACCTTGGTGCCATTAATGGATTGAAGATCCAATGGTGAAGTTGGGTATTGGTTTGCTACTAGTAAAACCTTAATTCGGAACTCTCTTCAATCTCGTTTTCCCTCCCTCCTTGTAAAAAGTGAAAATATGCTACACGTAAACTTAAAAGCAGGGATGAAAAAAATAGTCAATTTTGAACGAGATATCTAAGTTGTGTGTACTCCTCCCTATGTGGAAGAAGACTAAAAGTGAGGTGTAAATGTAGCGAGGTTAGAAATGAAACATACCTGGGGGGCCATTGATGAATTGAAGATCTAATGGTGGGGTTCGATATCAATCTGCTACTGGTATAATTCAATATTGTTTTCCCTCCCAACCCGTGAAAAGTGAAAATATGCTACTAACTTTCCCTCCCTCCACCTTATGAAAAGTAAAAATTTAATTCACAACTCTCTTCAATCTTATTTTCCTTCCGGCCTTGTGAAAAGTGAAAACATGCTACTAGTTTTCCCTTTCTTCGCCTTATGAAAAGTGAAAATTTAATTCACAACTGTCTGCAATCTGGTTTTCCCTTCCACCCTGTGAAAAGTAAAAATATTTACTAGTCTTCCCTCCACCCTATGAAAAGTGAAATTATACTACTTGTTTTAGGAAGTAAATGAAGATTGGAATTAGGAGGGCTTTGTTACATCAAAATTAAGCCTGAATTTTTTCAAAAATGTTAAAATTTCCCTCCCTAAAAAACAATAAATACAATATTTATAGAGTATAGAGTAGATGTGTAGGTGTAATGTAAGTATGTAAACAATTCTAAATATGAGCTTAGTTAAAGAATAATAGTAGTAATAATAATAAAAGTCAAAAGTATGGGGATGAGTGAAAAAATCTAAATGTTGGCTCAATTAATAATAAAAATAATAAAATTCAATTTGTTATTTTTGATTTTATTATTGACTTGTGAATAGGTTTTGTTACAATACCATGAGCCAATACAATGGCTTATCGATACTCAAGCCCAAAAGCCATAACTTATTTCACAACCAAAATATTTTATAACAATATGACAAGATTCTTAACCATGGATATTAACCCCCCACTTTACAGTGGATTTTATTAACTTGTAAAAAGTTAGTTTTGTTATAATACCATGGGCCAATACTATGGCTTATCAATACCACATGCTCTGAAAACATAACTTATTTAACAATCAAAATATTTTATAACAATATGAAAATATTCTTAACCATGGATATTATTAACTTGGAATAGACTTTGTTACAATACCATGGGACACTACCATGGCTTATCAATATCACATGCCCAAAAAACATAACTTATTTAAAAATCAAAATATTTTATAAGAATATGATAGGATTCTTAATCGTGGATATTCACCCCCACTTTGTCAATGATATTATGATCTTGTGATAGGATTTGTTACAATAGCAAGGGCTAATACCATGGCTTATCAATACCACATGCCAAAAAATCATATCTTATTTCACAATCTAATATTTTATAACAATATGACAAGATTATTAACCATTGATTTTCACCCCCACTTTACCATGGATATTATTAACTTGTAAATAGGCCTTGTTACAATCCCAAGGGCCAATAGCATGCCTTATCAATACCACATGCTCAAAAACCATAAATTATTTCACAATAAAAATATTTTAATTTAATTTAATTTTATAACATTTTTTATTTGAAGCTAATAGGAAAAGGGTTGTAGTTAGTTTTTGAGATATATATAAACCCTCTATCACTGGCGACTACTAAAATTATTACCATATAAATTAAATTAAGGTTATAATAAAATTAAAAATGAGAATACTTTTGTATTTAAAGATGTGAAATTTACGTAATACAAATATTAGTAAGAACCAACATAGATCTATCTTAACTAAGTATCCAAGTGATGATAGCAAGCAAATTGAAGGGAAGAGAGGGGGAGGAAGATAGTGACAAAGATGGAGAGAGAGAGAGAGAGAGAGAGAGAGAGAGAGAGAGAGAGAGAGAGCTTGAGAGAGTGATGGGGGGAGACAGAGAGAAGGAGGTAGGAAGAGAGAGGGGGCAGAGAGAGAAGAAGAGAGTGGGGGAGAGAGATATGTAGTTGGAGGGGGAGAGAGATGAAGGAAAGAACTAAGGCATAGGGAAATAGAGGTGGCAAGAGAGGGAGGGAAGAACTAAGGCATAGGGAGATAGAGATGGAGAGAGAGAGGGAGTGACAAGGGATATATGGATAAAGAAAAAGGGAGAGAAGAGAGGGGGGAGAGAGAGAATAGGTGGGAATAAAGATAGAGAGAGAAGGGAAAGAGAGAGAGAGGGAGGCACAGAGATGGAGGGGGAGAGAGAGAGAGAGATAGTGATGGGGGGGGGAAGAGGGAGGTGACAGAGAAAGTGAGAGAGAGGACTAAGAGAGAGGAGAGAGAGATGAATTTAGAGGGGGAGAGAGAGGGAAGGAAGAAGAAAGACATATAGGGAGAAAGGTAGAGAGAGAGAGAGAGAGGGAGTGACAAGGGAGCGATGGAGAGAGGAGAGATAGATATGGAGAGAGAGTGTGTATGTTTGGGGGGTGAGATAGAGAGAGGGAATAAGAAAGAGACACATATATACAAATATAGATATTATATAGTATTATATAACCATCCTAGATCCATATTAACCTGGATCTACCAAGTTCCAAAAAATAGGTTTGTACATCGAGAGATTGGATCCCTCTCGGTACTTGATAGATCTGGGTTAAGATGGATCTAGGCTGGCTTAATAAGTTTGTAGTTGTATTTGATAAACTAACACGTTTTTTATGGTTGTGTTTGAAAACAAATTTTCCATATTTGGTGTATTTATCATAATAATAATAATCTAATTTTAATTTAATTTTAAGCTTACCTTTTTTATACACTGATTTTTTTGTTAGTTTATAGAGATAGACATGTTATAATTTTGCAATTTGAAAAGGAAACACATGCTCTTAACTTGGTTTTATTGAAAACATTTAAGTGTAAGAAAGAAACATGCCCTCTTAACTTGGTTGTATTAAAAACATAAGTGTTCTTGTATACTAGGTGGGTGCAAGCAAGAGAGAGTATATGGTAAGTGGATTAAATAGTTAAAAACAAATCTTAGTTAAGGATAAAGTTACAAGAACCTAAAAATTGGCTAGGGTTTGGATATTACTATTTTGGGACATCTAAAGTTGAAGGTATTTTTTATGGAGGTGTAGTCTAAGCCCTTGGGTGTAGGGCACATATTATGGGTATCTTGGACTTTTAGTGTGTGTTAGTGGTGTCAACTAGTGGTGGAGTGTCCAACCAATGAGTAGGCAAATTTTTTCATTTACAAGGTTGGAATCAATCAAGTATTCTCCCTCTCTACCCAAATCTAAGATGAGGAGTGTGCATAATGGAATTATTACTCTAACAAAATGCAAATATTTGATTATCTTTAAGTTCAAGGGCTTGAAGTGGTTGCCTCAACCTACAAACCTTTAAAGGAACTATTTGTTTTTCAATTAAACCCTTGTGGTCAAGGAGATGGAAAAGAGGAATGCCTTATGGCTATTTTTTAGGGGTTGTAATGACCCTCGTCTTGTGGGAAATATGTATATATGATGCTAATGGTCCTGATCTTAGTACATTCACATATACAATGTAAATATTTTCCTATCACCTTGCATTGTGTAAATATGATAAATATTTTGTGGTTACCCTGATGTACATGTTGAAGCTCCACTTGCATGATTATGGGAAATACTGCTCAGTTATCATTATGTACATGGGGAAGATCTTAATTATTCTATGTGATAAAAACACTTAATAATATTTTCACACTTAGCACTATACAATAAACCTAACCCTAATATCTTAGTTAAGAACAAGTAACTAGCTAGAATCTAGAAGTGTTTTTGGATTGACTGTTGGTGAAACTCCTTGCATTTAGGTGTGCCAATGTGTGGTGAGTGTTAGTGAGTGCTAGGGAAACACAAGGGAGCACTAGATAAAAATGCATGGAAATTAAAGAATAAGAGTGTGTGATAGGAAGTGTCAATGAGTTCCAAGTTTGATAAGAGGGGAGTGACATGGTATCCTAAGAAGCACTAAGTCATTCTAGCGTGCCAGAGTGACATGAAGCCAATATGTGCTAGGTGCCAAGGTGTGCCAAATAGTGCTAGGAAGTGTTAAGGAGCGTTAGGGAAACACAAGGGAGCACTAGGTGAAAATAGTGCATGCAAATGACTGATTAAGAGTTTGTGACAGGAAGTGTCAATGATTTCACGGTGTGCTAAAGAGGGAGTGACAATGTATGCTAGGTAGTGCTAAGCCATTCTAGAGGCCAGGGAAACATGACAAGATGTGCTAGGTGCTAAGGTGTGCCAATACATGCCAAGGAGAGTTATGGAGTGTCAGAGTGTGTTAAGGAGGGAGTGACAAGGTATGCTAGGTAGTTCCAAGGAATGCTAGAGTGCCAGGATGACATGCCAAGATGTGCCAAGTCCTAGGGCGTACCAATGTGTGTTAGCGAGTGTCATGAGAATAAAAGGGAGAACTAGTTCAAATTGCATTGAAATGAATAGATAAGAGTGTGTGATAGGGAGTGCCAGCAAGTTCCAATTATGTTAAGGAGGGAATGACAAGGGTATATGCTAGGCAGTGCCAAGGCATTCTAGAGTGTCAGGTCATGTTAGGGAGTGGTAGAGTCTATTAGGGAGTGGAAAATCATGCCAACGAATGCAGGGGATGATAATGTGTGCCATGTAGTGCCAATGGATTGTTATATGTGCCAGATGTTATGGCATGTGAAGATGTAAACTATGTTGCTTAGTTGTTTTATGGGCACTATTGTATGTGAGCCTTGACTTGGTAACTTGTTAACTGGGATTAGTTAATATTGGACATGAGAAGCCTAAGATGATTTATAGTCCATTAGGGGAACAAGGCATAGTCTAGTTGTAGTAAATGTAACTTGGTAAAATTGTTGTAGTCAAGGCAGGACTTGGTTGGGTTCCTAAGTCTAAAAGAAAATAAGGGTAGTTATGAGGGAATGGTAATTAAGTACTGCCATGGCATGCCAAGGAATGAAAAGGCATGCTGACATAAGCTAGATAGTGTCAATGCATGTCAAGGAGCGTTTGGGAGTGGTAGGGAATAATAAGGGAGAACTAGCTCAAAGTGCATGGAAATGAATGAATAAGGGATTATTCCAAGGAGTGTTAGTGAATTCTAGGTGTCCCATGGATGAAGTGTGTTAGGAGAATTTCATATTAGGACTTGTAGGAGGAAATCCTATGATCATGATAAGACGATCGAAAAAGAATTTTGAGACAAAGGGAGACTTTGGTCTAGGCACAAAACTATTTTTTCAATGACTTGGTTGGGTTCCCAAGTCACAAAAAAAAAGGTTTTCTATGAGGGCATGAAAACTAGGGAGTGACAAGCTGTGGAAGGAATTCTAGGAAGTGCTAACACATGTTATAATGTTCCAAGGAATGTTATGCATGTCAAGGCATGCCAAGTGCTAAGGCATACCAATGTGTGCTAGGTTCTAGGATGTGGCACCAACAAATGCTAGGGATTGCCAAGGAAACACAAGGGAGGACTCATTTCAATTACATGTAAATGAATGAATGTGCATGTGTGATAGGGAGTGTTAACAAGTTATAGGTGTGCTAAGGAGGGAGTGACAACATATGATAAGTAGGGCCAATAGACGATAGAGTGCTAGGAAATCCTACTAAGATGTGACAAGTGCAATTGTGTGCCAATGTGTGCCAAGGATTGTTAGGGCAACACAAGGGAGCACTAGGCCATAATGCATAGAAATGAAGGAATAAGACTGTGTGGCATGGAGTGCTAGTGATTTCCAAGTGTGTTAAGGAGGAGTTACAAGGCATGCTTCGTAATGCTAAGGAATGTTAGAGTTCTAGGGTAACATGCGGTCAAGATGTGCCAACGCATGTAAGGAAGCGTTACCTGGGAGTGCCAGGGAAACACAAAGAAGAACTATGTCAAAATGAATGGAAATGAGCAAATAAGATTTTGTGATTAGAAGTTTCAGTGAGTTCTAGGTGTGCTAAGGAGAAATTGACAAGGTATGCTAGGAAATGTTAAGGCATGCTAGAGGCTAGGGCGACACACCAAGATTTCATAGGTGCTAGGGTGTAACAATACGTGTCAAGGTGTGATAAGGAGTGCTAGGGAAACACAAGGGAGAACTAGGTAAAAATTCATGGAAATGAATGAATAAGAGTTTGTGACAAAGAGTGTCAGTGATGTCTAGGTGTGCTAAGGAGAGAGTGACAAGGTATACTATGTAGTGCCAAGGAATGCTAGAGTGTTAAGGCAATAGGGTAAGATGTGTCAGGTGCTAGGGTGAGCTAGGGAGTGTTAGGGGGTGTCAAGGAAATGTAAGCAAGCACTAGCTCAAAATGCGTGGAAATTAATGAATAAGAGCGTGTGAGAGGGAGTTTCAATAAGTTCTAGTTGTGTTAAGGAGTGAGAGACAAGGTTATATGCTAGACAATGCCAAATTATGCTAAACTACCAAGGCATGTCCGAAAGTGCCACGGTGTGCTAGGGAGTGTCAAAGCATGTCAAGGAATGTAGGGGATGTTAATGCATGCCACATAGTGCCAAGGCATTCTAATACATGTCAGGTGTTATGGCATGTCAAGATGTAAATTGTGTTGCTTAATTGTTTTAGACCAAGGTATGATGTGATGAGCCTTGTCTTGGTAACTTGATAAGTTGGATGAGTGAGATTGTACATGAGTACCCTAAGATGAGTTACAAGTAGTTCTTAGGTGAACAAGCTATATGTTGAATTTCCATGACACATGAGAATCCAAGTTTGGCCTTAGAATTTTTTATGCGAATACACTCAATTGCCACAATACATCTACTATGCAGAACAAAATCTTCCATGAAAGAAAAAGTAATGGATTGAATGCACATAGTTTAGGGTCTACACATCTTCATATGTTAATGCTTATTATTGTGATATACAATAACCATTTATATGTCTACTATAAGACTCCTTTGGTGATTTATATCCAACAACAACATCTTTGTGGTAAAAAGGTGTACTGTCAGAGGTTGCATAACCAAAAGGGACCTTACTGTGCACACAGATGAAGAATTAAGATTATTGTTATATGTGAGTGCTGACGTGGAGATATGGGACAAAATTACATAGTCAGCGAACCTTTTTGTTCAAACCAATCAAGATCTAAAAATAAAAATGTGTGATTATATATACATGTGTGATAGTATTTGGAGAAATGCCAACCTAACCCACAAATTTGTTGACATTTTGTTGGAGCTGACCTATAATTGTTCCTAAATTTAATAAACATGTAAAATAGGACTGACTTTTCAATACAAAATATGAATTGATAGGAACATGGCTAAATTGTGAAAGTGTAAAAATTGGTATGGTTTAAAGGGATCGATCCCTTTGAAAAGTCTTAAATGTGGTAATGAAGGTTGAGCCTCATTCTATAACCCATTTGGGCATCCATCTTAGGAATTAGTGTAGGATGCAACACTTTAGAATAATTTTTGTAGTAGTGATGTCAACACTTGTATAGTGACATGGGGTTGGAGTTGGCCTATCAAAGCTCATTGGTCTACTTTGGAACTTCTCTACGGTGATGCCTTATATGATTTTGAGTATGAGGGTATGATTTGATATTAAGTTTGCATTGAAGAAGCTTTGGAGGCTAGGTACTGCAGAAAAACCCCTTGTTCTGAATAGGGAAGCACATGCCACTGAAGAAAGTAACAACAAGTAGACATATTTGAAACTCAAATTACATCACTATTTATTACTCTTTGAAACAAGAAATAACTAAAAATTTCAAACACAACTATTCACTTTTCCTTTAGTCTAGAAGATACAATGAATCTGGAAACATGTACAACAATGCCTCAACTTAACTCCTAATCCTAATACACCTTCATTGCATGGATAGATAAGACAACTGAAGTCTGCGGCTAGTGAATATGATATACATGCTTCCTTAGCTAAGGCTAAGAATTAATAATTAGGGAAATGCTCCTTTTAATTGTGCATGCAAAAACTAAATAAAGCAAAGAGTTTTGCTACACGAGGTGCCAGAAATGAATTCATTGCCTAAGGTAAGTGCTTTGCCCAGAACAAGATATTAACGACTCAGAAGCTTTGTTGCTTCCTTCAAGAGAGGTGTATGCCAAACAAAACTGAGCTATCATGCACTATCCTCCGAATTCATTCACCTTTAACAAAAATCTTGTTCCTAGAAAATGACAAGAGACCAATATCTAACAGAATTCGCTGACCAGCCAAAGACCCTTATCCTCAAACAATGATATAATAAGGGAATGTCAAATAGGGTGGAATATTTCACCATTGAAATTGACAAGAGATAGAAGGGGTCAAAAACTATTAGACCTAATGCTTAATAACAAATGAATTAATCCACACTTGGTGAACCAAAATGAATTCAATACTTCTTTATTTATAGATTTTCTAGAGGGGGTTCATATTCTTAAGTGATTGAATAAACCTTACTCCAAACCCCAAAATTGGGTTTTTTAAGCCCAGTTTCCCCAAAAATTGCCCAACAATGGCTATCTTGGGGTTTTTTCCCCTTTATGGAGGACTATAGTCTATAGGATGGATAGGATATTATGTCCCATTCATCCTCAATTTGTAGAGGACGTTACATGACACCTAATAAAAGAAACAATGCTTTAGTTTAGGAGGTAATAACTAAACGCTTATTTCTTTCCACATTGGACATACATCTTGCAAAAATGACCATGGGGTACAAATAATACAAAAGGCCTAAATCTTATTAGCATTGTCATAGTCCAAGAATAAAAACCCTTTCGGGTGAAACTAGGTTAGTACCACATGCTACAAGCACAAATGACAAATTCAAAAACAATACACTTATTCAATGAAAGAATGATGAATCATATTAGCGCACTTTAAATTGAATAGCTCTTGAGTTTGAGTGTCAATCAAAATTTCTTAGGTTGGATCATAATTAAGTACTCAATGTTGTTTTGGGTCCAATTTGGGGAAAAGGAGGAGCTCTTAGTGACAATGGGATGATCAAGATTTTCAAAAGGGAGCTCTCTTATACTTTTCAACATACAAGCCATTCATTCTATTGGAGGAGATGTAGAGAAGCCTTTAATAATGACCTTTCCAAGATCAATTTGGAGGAAAATCCATTTTCAAAGCTTAAAGATAGTTCTAGATTCAAACAAGAGTAGTCATTTTTCAAAACAATTATTAATTCCCAAGAAATTGGGACCAATTTGACATGTTGACCATTTACTCTTCTATTGGACAAGGAAGCATTTATGAAAAGTCCTTGGCCCTTTGATCTAGTATTTGATGTAAATCTCTTGATTAGAAATGTAATAAGAGATGCAATTTATATTAAGGAAAAGGGAAAAGTAGAGGGAAGTTAGTAATTATCTCTAAAATACCCTCAACAGAATCCTAACATATTTGAAATGGAAAAGGATAACTTCATGGTTATTTTTTTCTTTAGAAACTTTGCTAATTTCCATGATTGAAGCATGTATTCATGCCTTGAAAGAAGCTCACAAATGCTTTTGATAGTGGTTGAAGCAAAGAAAATGTGCAAAGTTACACTCACATAGAGGTATGGAAAAACATTATGTGGAGCTTGTTGTCCCAGAGTCCAAACAAAGAATGGACAAAAGGTGAAAAAACCAAGTCAAAAGGTATGTGTATGTTTTTTCATGCAAAGGTAGGTGTTAACTCCACAATCTACAATGAAGTCTTTGCGATGCAAGTGACACAAAGGTTTGCATGCATAACTTTGGATTAAAAGGAGTGGAGCTTGATGCTACATGTCCACTATTACCCCACTTTCTGTATGAGCTACAAGAGATAAAAATAATGAGATACGGGAGATACAAAGTAGATACTATTGTTATTCAAATCTAATAAAAAATATTACTATGTCTTCCTCAACATAAAAGAAACATGTTCCATAAAATATTTTCTCCATGAACATGATTTAAATTGAACCTCCTCCGTTGACGCACCCAACTACAAATAGAAACGATGCCAATGGGCCAAATTCAGTTTAGAAAATTCACAATTAGTCTCAATTGTAAGATCTCCTTATTTTAGTTCATATTTTAGTTACAAGCAGTGAAACAGGACTCACCGATCAATCACGATTAATCATGAGTCAGAATCTGCTCACTTTTTGAATGATCCGATCTAAATATTTACAAGTCAAACTCACATTGACCAAGTTTAACTCATGGTCAATGCAAGTTTGACTTGAGACTTGTCGAGTAAAGCAGATTCTTGTGATTGATTCCAATTTATTCGATTTTCACCCTTGACTCAACGAGCATGAGTTTTTCAAGTTTAGCTATGCCACATTGTTAAAAACTAAATGCGAGTCATTCCAAAATTTATTTCTCATTTCTCAGGCCCAAAACTCATACGGCGATGCCTTCAGTAATCAATCACTTCTCTCTATTACATAGTATAGACTCAATATCGAGGAACTGCCAAGGTGAGCCTAAGTCCAGACTCCATATCGGGCAGTCGCCAATGTGTGCTCTATCCATGCTCCATATCGACCCTCGGGTAGTAGCGAGTTGCCCTCAGCATGTGTTACCTTTAGGCTTAGCCACTTCACTATTCAACAATCCGGGTACATTGGAACTTGGCTTAAATAATAGGTATATTACTATATTGAAGTTTCAATGTCGTTTTCAATGGCAAGTTTCAAGTTTCACTGTTCAGCAATCGAATGTTTGGCGTATTCCTTTGGTTATGAATTTTCAACCCTGTAAATGGGGCTTAAAAATATTTTTAAAATGCACTAAGAAATGGTTTCATACCAACCACCGACCAAGTCATCAAGAATTCCTTCCTTGGTCGATGTCTTACCTACTTCAAAGGCTTTAACCATGCATTCACAACTTTGGGTATTTTTGTTCTTTGAGAATCTGTTATTGGTGTATTGGTTTAGTTGTATTATGCTAAATGAACTTGAAAATTCAAGATTAAAATGTAATATATGTTGATAAAAAATCCTTTAGGTAGCATTTCCTCATATATACTTAATTGTGTTTCAAGGTCATAATGATATATTATGTCGAAATGTTCTTGTGTTGCTGGGCAGGCTCCTTTTTGATCCTTAACAAAACCTCATATCCTTTAAAACCAATCCTCTTTTTTTCGAAGTTATATATGGCATTTTTAATTTTAATTTTGTATTGTATTTTACAGGAGCTGAATTAAATAGAAGGCACAACTCCAAATCTAAATAGAAGCCACAATTTAAACACAAGTCCAAAACAACAACAATTCCGAGGGAGAAGGACTTTTCTTGGGCTTATTGTGACAAGATTCTTGGAGACCCTAAGCTCCTTTGTAAATTTTGCAAAGTGAAATGTAGTGGAGACATTTATAGATTCAAGTACCACCTTGCATAAATACCTGGCCATGATATAGGTCTCTGCAAAAACGTTGACGAAAATGTCAAACACCAAGCAACCTTGGCCATTGATATGTTGAGTCAGCATAATGCAAAGAAAGAAAAGCAAAAAAAAGAAATAGGAACTCCTGGAGTTGACAATTTTTCTTCCACTACCCCATTGTCATCTCCCTCTGTTGAATCCTCAATGCAATTCCCAAGTTTCCCACACATGCCTCCAAGTCCAAGTCAAACTCAAGGCCAAATGAATCCTCCTACATTCAACATTGGAGGTGGAAACATTAACACCTTTTTTTCTCCGCGCACAAAACCTAGTTCCCAACCTACCTTGGATACCACTGGTTGGAAAAAAAATATCCATGGTCAAGAAAGGAAGTCCATTGCTAACATTTGGTACTATTCTGACATAACTTTCCATTATGCCATAAGTCCTTATTGGTAAGCTATGATTGATGCAGTTGTTGATGCAGGTCCAAGTTTCAAAGCTCCTTCATTAGAGAGTATTAGGACACATTTGATATTAGAAAGTGTTGAAGATGCCATGCTTGTGCTATGTGAGTTTCGTTCATCATTGGTAGAAATAGGGTGCACGATCATGATTGATGGATGGACATATCAAAGGAATAGAACTTTAATAAATCTCCTTGTATCTTTTCTAGTAGGTACAATGTTTCTCACATCAGTGAATGCCTCAAAAAGGTTAAGATTGCAAAACTTATTTGTGAAATGATGGAGGAAGTCGTTCAAGAAGTGGGAGAAGAACATGTTGTATAAATTGTCACCAACAATGCAGCTAATTATATGGATGGTGGTAGACTTTTTGAGATTAGGCACCCCACTATTTTTGGACTTATTGTGTTTCCCACTGTATAGATTTAATGCTTGAGGACATTGGATAGCTTCATTGGATATATGAGGTTGTGGAGAAGGAAAAATCCATAACCAAATACCTATACAACAACATTATTGTCCTAAACACCATGAGAAAATACACTGAAGGTAAAGAAATTGTTCGACCTGAAGTGACTAGATTTGAAACAAATTTCATATCTTTGCAATTTGTGGTTGTGCAAAAGATAAATCTGAACAGGATGTCCTTGGGACCTGAGTGGATGGCATCTAAACATTCCAAGACCCTTGAAGGCATTGAATTTGTTGCACTTGTGTTTAATGATGGTTTATGGAAAGATGCTGAAGAGATTATTATTGTGATGGAGTCCATTGTTAGAGTTCTCAGGTACTTCAAGTCTTTTAACTTTTTCATGTTTCAAAATTTCATTTCAAGATTCTTTTTATTTTCAATGTTTCATATTAATTTAAATTTCAAATAAACTTTCATGATGATTGATGGCGACAAACCCGCTATGGGTTACATTTATGAGGCGATGGATCTCACAAAGGAGGCCATCAAAAGAGGAAATGGGGATGAGGAGGCAAAGTATATGCCTCTATGGGACATTATTGATGCACATTGGGATAGGAAATGGCATTCTCCCTTACATGCTACTAGGTACTTCTTAAACCCATAGTATTTTTATGATAAGTGAAAATTTAATGAGGATGGGGAGGTTCATGAATGACTTATGACATGCATGGAAAGGTGCTTTCCTGATCGAGAATTTCAAAGTCATGTCTTTTCCCAATTATAGGATTATAGAGAACCACCTAAATTATTTTCCTATACCAGTGTTATACGAGAAAGGTCTAAGGTGTTGTTAGGTACCCTTTGACGCTTGAAGGCTTTATCAGTTAATTAAATTTGTTTAAACTTTATTTTATATGTTAAATGTTTATTAAATTTTGTTGTCTTTTTAAGTTTTTACTATTTAGTATTTAGTACGTCTACTCACGAATGCTTGCCACTT